>CBVK0103609683.1:0-11239 GCA_900067695.1 Picea abies | reverse complement strand
TATGTACAGAGATGATTCAGATTTCAAGGACACTTATGAAGCATGTGAAAATCCTGTTTTGAGAGACAAAAGCCAATGGATTCAATATTTAATTCAGGATGGATTATTATTGAAGGGAAATCAGTTGTGTATCCCGAAGATTTCTATGAGAGAATCTTCTAAAGGAAAAACATAGTGGGGGATTGACTAGACATTTCGGCCATGAAAAAACATTTGCACAACTGAACCGTTTATATTAATGGCCAGGGATGAGGAAATATGTAAAGAATTTTGTTAACAAATGTATAATTTTCCAGCACACAAAGGGGAAAAGACAGAATACAGGATTGTATCAACCATTGCTAGTACCAGAGAGGCCATGGGATGCAGTAAGCATGGATTTTGTGTTAGGACTGCCAAGGACACAAAGAGGTTGTGATTCCATATTCGTGGTAGTCGAAATATTCTTTAAAATGGCACATTTTGTTCCATGTCAGAAAACCAGTGATGCAACACACATTGCAAACCTGTTGTTCAAAGAAGTTGTTAGACTTCACGGGTTACCCAAGAGTATTTTTTCGGACATGGATACCAAATTTGTTGCTCATTTCTGGAGGACATTATGGAAGAAGCTAGGAACAGATTTATCTTTTACCTCAACATATCACCCTCAAATGGATGGACAAACTGAGGTAGTAAATCGAATCTTGGGAGATTTATTGAGGAGTTTAGTAGTTGAACATCACAGCCAGTGGGATCAAATTCTTCCACAAGCGAAGTTTGCATATAATGACTCACCTAACAGAAGCACATGACAGAGCCCATTCTAGATAATGTATGGAATGCAACCAGGAGGATTATCTGAGTAGAGAGACTTAGATCAGAGTGAGTTTAGAAGTGCTGGAGCAGAGGATTTTGTAGCAGAGATGCAAGAGCTCCATAGTAAGATTAAAGAGCAGTTGCAGTATTCTAACTAGGAATACAAGCATAGAGAAGATCAACACAGAAGATAACTTTAGTTTGAAGTGGGAGATTTGGTCTTAGTGCATCTAAGAAAATAAGGGTTCCCAAGGGGAACACACAATAAACTGAAGATGAAAAAGATAGGGCCATGCAAAATCATAAGGAAATTTGAGGCCAATGCTTATGGAATAGAATTTCCAGATGGGGTAGGAATATCACCCATATTCAATGTAGCAGATCTGTATCCTTACAGAGAAGATGAAACAGAGGGATCAAAGGATCAACATGAATTCCAGTGGGTCAAATAGATGCCTGCAGCTGAAAGGCTGTAGATGGAAAAGATCATTGATCAAAGAGTTGGCAAGAAGACCTGGAGGAAGACATATCTTGAGTATCTGATCAAGTGGAAAGGACACCTGATTGAGGAAAGGACACCTGATTGAGGATGCCAGTTGGGAAAGTGAAGCAAATATCCAGGAACATGGACAGCCCATGCAGGAGCTCATGAACAAGAGTTCATGAGTTTTCAAACAGAGGAGTATGATGCAGGAGCATCGTAAGCAAGCCAACAAAGCGAGCACAAAAGAAAAGGACAACTGGAAATGCACCAGTGCACATTTTGAGAATGTTTTTAATTTGAATGATAAAACATTAATTTAATATCTAGGAGGATGTATTTGCATTTGTGTTTGGAATATTGTAAACATATCTTGAGCATTGATCTTATCTGTCGGATATGTAGACGTTTATTGTAACGAATATAAAGTAGTTGTAGCTTTTAATTCCAGATTAGATAGCTTAGAGCGTAGGAGGGAAAACTCTAGAAAGCTCCCTCGTATTATTAAATGTAAAGTAGCTGTAGCTTTTATTTCAATTAGATAGCTTAGAGCGTAGGAGGGAAAACTCTAGAAAGCTCCCTCGTATGTATTCTATTGTAAACATCATTCTCATTGTAAGCTGTAGAGCAAGAGAGAACAAAGAAGAACAAAGATTGTAGAATTTGTATAAGAAGATAACTGGTTTTATATAACCCATGTACAGAAGCACTTGGATTAATATAAATAAATATTTGATCCAATTTATGGTGTTGTGGTGGTTGGTGTTTACATCTATTTGAATGATATGTTTATGATTTGCTTATGTTCTCTATTATGCATTTGTTTCAATGCTATGTGTATGAATGCTCGCGACTTCATGTTGAATGTATGAAGTCTGTGAGAGGAAGAGTATGAGTTTCAATTGTTTCTCATCCTGAGAATTCCTACAAGGAGTGCAGTGAAAGTCTGCAAGGGGAGCGTTGACAAGTTTTGAGTTTCATCTCAGAAAAGCTCAGGAGGGATACCATTGTTCTCATACCCATAGAAGTGCAGGTATAGCACAAATCCGTTCAAGGTGTGCACAGGCTGGTCGAAGTCTTAGACTTATCCAAATCAAGGATAAAGGTTGAAGATATGCTGTTGCAAGGAAGTGCACAGAGTTGGAGGTTTAAAAAACCAGAGGTTATTGTGAATGCCGTAAGGAGTGTGTGCAAGAATCCTTTTGAAGCCTTGATTTTGTCGCAAAAAAAAGCTCAAGAAGGATATATATTTGGAAGAAAGAGGTTTGAAATCACCTCACAGAAACCAAGTTCAGGAGAAAAGATGACAAGCATTTGGGCAAGATTCTTTGAGAAGTCTGAACGGACGGTTGAAGTTCTCGAAGGGAGAATCGCCAAAGTTTCATGGACCATTGGATATTTCAGACCAATGGAAATATTAAGGAGAGAGTCCTTACATGGCCGTAAACTCAGGAGGAGTAGTCGCTGTTGGATTTGGATCAATGAGAATTGTTGGTATCATGCTTGAATTTCGTCGTTTTAGAATTCGGGGTTTTGGAGAAAGTTGTGACTCAGAGTCGAGATTTGTGAACTCTCGATTTGTGAAGTCCTGATAGAAGCAAGACCGTCAGATCGTGAGAAGCTCAGACTTGTTGATTTGAGGTGAGGAGTCATCGCGATTTTGGATATCAGTTGGAGTGAGTTGTTGCATTTCAAATTGACGATACATGAAATCTTGAGGTGTCGGAATATTTGACCCCAGGTTTTAACCAAAGGTCACATCAAGCGAAGTCAAGGGAGGAGCCAAGGATCCATTAGCCCTTTTCTGGGGTTTAGGGGATTGATTGAGTCAGAGGGATTCACATCAGGAATCGAAAATTCGCGAGACCCAAAATAAATTTTTGGGCAAAGGATTGTGGTTACATCAGTTGGTCACATAGGTAAGAGTTGATGCTTAGTTCTTGTTCGCACAGGCGTAACTAGTAAGAAGGAACTGTGGAAACACTTGTGTGTTGAATATTCCCATGGGGAATAAAAGAGTCAATCAGACTCAAAGGGAAGACAAAGAACGATCCTTAGACCGGAAGGTCAAGAAGAACCTGCTGAGGTAGGGGGGGATGTGTCAGTGGGGGATAATTTTGAAGGGTGGTCCTGCAATCCAAACTGTGATTTCCATTGAGGAGTATGTGTTAGTGTCGGGTTGATTGTGAAATGACAAGTGGGTTGTTCCAAAACCACCAATCCACATCTCTACAAATTAAAAAATATAAAGTGTCGATGTGACATTTTCATTATTTATTGTTTTCAAACACGGGAACCATTGGAACATTGTCACGACCGCCATTTTCTGTTGCAACCCAACTTTGCACCATTATAGTTCACTTCCAGGTATTTATCCCATCACCATGGATCCCATAGTATTATCAGTAGTATAGAAAGACCCTGAAGGTAATGATGACACTCTAATTGACAGAGATGCAGATGTAATTGATCATGATATCACTATTTCTCCCATTTTTGTGTCTCGAATAAACTTGGATGACATAAAGCAAAAGAATATTCCATTTTTAGAAGCAGTCTAGGCCTCCATTTTCCCATATGATGTCAAGATTTCTTTCCCATTTCCTGAATTCGTAGGATGGTGCGCTGAGAAATATTCCCATTCAAAAAGGGTAATTGTCAATAAAAATGGGTCTCTAGTCCTGTGTAAAATAGATAATATGTAATTTTGAAAGTTACTCAATATACCAGAAGAATTTTTCGTAAATTATGAGTCATTAAACAAAGAAAAGATGATTAGGGTTTACAAATAATGTCAACCAGCGCTCAAAAGTCAATTTATACAACAAATCATTAAACCTGAACAAATGTCAGAGAGTCTGTCCTTACCAATGAGTATCAACATGATGGTCATTGAAGTTCAGTGGGTTTGTTCCCTTTTGAGTTAGGTCCCAGGTCTATATAGTGATAAATATGTTATTGAAGTCATGCTTGGTTTTCTTTTGATTTTTTCCAAGTCAGAGTCTAGTCAGACAATCCAAATTAATTTTGATAAATTCCTAGTTGACACCATTCACACGAAGCTAGTGAATTTCCACTCTTTGATACATTTCATATATTATACATATATGTTAAAGGTTTTCTTAGCAAGTAACCATGGAGAAATACCTGATGCAACTTTTGTATCTACTGAATGTAAAGGAATCACTTTGCTCATATTCATCAACAAGGTCATGTCAAGAATCTATTCTTTGATTTTTAGTGCAAGTTTATCCATAGTTTTGGAGGACACGAAAATTCAACTACAACCAAATCCAGATGAAAGAGTAGGAGATTGGGTACTTTTTATGCATTCAATAGTGATTTTGGTATATGGTTTTCATGAGTCTCCTTACTTGTTACCTGTTTTCTTAACTCCCAGGATTTTTTCTCTTGAGTTCATCAGGAAGAGAATCATATCCGAGACAGAGAATTTCACCAATTTGTACAGAGCCTCTAACATTAAATTCCCCTTTTTTATTGGTCCTTTTGTTTTTAAGCCCAGATCATGTTTATCATAGCTTAAGGAAAAACTCAAAGATTTTGGGTTTTTAGAAATACAAGGAAGAAAATATGATCCACATTAGATCATATCCAAGAGAAGATAGATGAATAAAAATGCACCTTATGAACATGAGTATGTTGAAGTCTTGGACAAATTAGCTGATTTGGAAGTGTGTATTGATGTGGAAGCACCTTTGCAGCAAGTACAAACACAACAAGCTCCTCAAAATTTGGTGATTAAAATTCCCAAAGCCAGTGTGTACAACAAAATAAGCATTTAAGAGATTATGGATATTGATGTTGAAAAAACTACTAAAAAGATGATGAAAATTGTTCAACCAAAGCAGATTGTATATTTGGAAGATGATGGACTCATATCTCAAGTGAATGTGAACATTATGGAATGTGGTACCAGTATTATAGAAATTGAGGAAAGAAGTCAGCTTGAAAGTGAAGGCAACTCAAGATCCTTTCACAGTAAAAAATATTATTTTGATAAAGAACCTGATAAAACCTATCACTCTAGAGAATACCTAGCTAAAAAATATGTTGAAAAAGAAATGTGGCTTTGGGTGAAATGAGGGATTTGTTTCCTGAAGTGTAAAAAGTTTCTCAACAAAAATATTCCTTGTTCACTGTGAGGGATACTGAAAATAAAACTTTTAATATTACAATAGAAGAGGAGGATAAAGTGTCTAAGATTAAATTAAATATGACAATATAAGTGTCCTTGACAAAGTGCAATTCCATAAGAAGGACAATGATTTGTTATATTATGATTATTTGAGTTTAAATTTAAAAAATTCAAAGTTGACATCCTTTGCTGCAAAATTAGAAGGACAACTAAGACAAGAAAAAACAACCAACAAAGCTTGGTAGACTCAAATTAAAAGTTTCGTGTGTGAAGGATATCAAGGTCTGAAATATTTATTAGATGAAAAAGATAAAATAATTCAGAGTTTGAAGAAAAAGTTTAAGATGCCTGCTACAGAACACCCACAAAAAAAAAAATTGTAGCTTTAGAGCAGGAGAAAGAAAAATTTCAGAAAGAAACACTGGATTATAAGGCTAAGATTTTGCAGTTGGAAAAGGAAAAGATGGAATGGTCTCAAGAAAAAGTTGAGTTGGTGACTAGAGCCATGGTTTTAGCCCCTGCTACAGGAACTGGATCAACCACTAAAGACATTGTTCATGCTATGTCATCAACCAGTCTGAAAGAAAGAGAGATCAAAGGATTAAAGAAAAATATGAAGAAATTAGAGTAGGAAGTGTGCACAAATGATGAAAATATATCCCAAGTTCAAAAGGAAAAATTAGCCTTGCACGACAATATTAATAAATTGAATTCAAGATTAAGAGGTAAAATTCTACTGCAAGGAGATAAACATGTCATATGGAATTCTATAACTGTTGAGGCTACTAAATTTAGATCATATTTGAATTTTGTAAATGATAAAGATAATATAGCATTCACATCCAGACATAGATGCACTTTTGTTAATGATAATTTATCCAAAAATCCATCTAAATGGGAACAAAATGCCATTAATATTCTCAACTCAGTTCCTCCTGTAGATATTCAGACAATTGGGGTAAAATACAAGACTGCATTGATCATTTGGGAGAGAAGGATTATTGCAAAACATGATCTTTTGAAATCTGTCCTGAATAAAGAAACACATATGGAGCAAAATGTGCAATATTTCAACAATTTATTTGAAGAATTGTTCATAAAGGGCCTTCAATCATTCTGGGCTTGTAAAGGTAAGTTGCATGATCAAGAAGAATATAATTCACTCTTGACTCAGTCAAGAATGGACCACTCCAAATTTGAAGCCTTGGAGGAGGGTTTGAAAGAGCCTACTTTAGTTGATAAACTGAGTGCATATTTAAAAATTATAAATCAGTTTAAGATTGTCAAACTTGGTCTACTTGTCATGTCGTATGCCACTTGTATTGACTTAGAAATTTTAATGAAAGAAATGATAGATTATGAGATTCCTTTCGGATTTGCAATGGAAGGAAATAGTCAAATTGGGAAAGACCAAATATAATTTCCCAGGATCAAGTAAATTATTTCTAGCTATCAACAAAAAGGAAGCAAATCAAATGAATATACAATCGAAGTCAAAGGACGAAGATAAAGGACCAAACTACAGGAATATCCACAAATCCCATATTTTGTGAACTAGAATTTTTTGTTTTGGTGTAATTAGTTCAAACCGAATGAAATGAATTGTTGTATACATATTGTAGGTTTTGATGTATTCATGGCTGGCAGAAGCACAAAGGACAAATTGTATTGATCACTATAACAATTTATGAATTTGAAAGAATACAAGTGGATATGTCCAGAGTTTTTTCATACCAAATATTCACGTGGTGATGACCTAAAGTATGTGTTTCCTTTCATGTATGTTTTTCTAGTTTTCTTTCCCTTCATCTGCAACCTTTCATATGTTTAAAATTGGATGTTAAAGGGTCTGAAATTCATCTAAATGGTGCTTTAGATTCAATAAATTTTAAACTCTTCTTTTATTTATTAACTCATCATAATTCATCTCTTATGGTGCTCTGATTGATTTTATATGTTTCTTCTTTCTTCCATATTATCAAAACAAATATTAAAGACGCAAAGTTGATCACCTACCTTGCCTTTGCTTCCTTGATAACTCTACCTACCAGACATTGTTTCATTTTTTTTCAGAGTCGAATCCATTTCCAAACATGTTCCTTTTCTTCTTGCCAGAAAACCCCATAAATATTTTCATCAAATCAAAACCTAGCCATCGAACCTTTAAGAGAAGATCCATCTTCCAAGAGACCAAGTGACAAGAGAGATCCCTCTCTGAACTGAAAAGTCTAGTTTCAGTTCTGAAGTGGTTTTGTGGTTACCTTTGTAAGTTGTCCCCTTAGCCTAGGAAATTTACTTAGTGCTAACATTTTGGCACCATTGTCGGGGAACAAAAGTGAAATTTTCCCTAGGAAAGAATGAAAAAGTTAAGATCTGATTGTTGATGGTGGAAAACGATCAGACACAAAGAGGTTGTAAATCATCCACCTGGTGACTCCATTATCAGTTGTATCTAGATGTCAAAGTATCAATGGTGACTCCACTGTCTGAAGGTTTTAAATCTTGAATAAGGTACTAGTGACTCCACTAGATTCGATGAAGAACTCTGATGCTATTACAATTGTTTCAAGGTATGCATGTTTGGAATTTTCATAGATTTATGGTTTTCCAAATCCTTTACTGAAGGATGGATATTGTTTAAGAAATGTTCCAAAATTTAATGGCAAGGATTTAATTTTTACTTTGAAGCATATATCAAATTTTCTTGAATTTATTGAGCTTCTTAGAATCAAGAATGAATATGTATTCCTTAGGCTGTTTTATGATTCGTTCCAAGAAAAATGTAGAAGTTGGGTTGAAGGTTTACCCGCCAAATCCATAGGATCTTTTTCAGTTTTTTGGGTTGTTTTCTTGGAAACATGGATGGAAAAAGAAGAGTTTGTAGCAGATTCACTTTCCATTCAATATTTTAGAGAATGGAATGATACACACACCGATCAGGAAGTGGAAGAAAATTTTTCTTCATTTTTGTCTTCTTATTTAAAGATGTGTAAATGCAGTTCAGAAGATAAAATCTAGTTTTTGGATGAATTTGTAAAGGAAATTGAGAAAGAGCTTGAGGTTTTAAAAGATAAAAAAATACCCCTAACTATTCAATTTCAGGGTCTTTCTTTTGAAGCTTCATTTCAAGGGAACCAAAAAGATGCATTATTGTCTTTGTCCTTTGATTTCAAAGATCCTGTAGTGGACTATATGGAGGAGTGTTTCAGCTTAAATTTTCAGCCATTTTTTCCCCGTGGAGACAAATTACAGCATGAATTTCCTTTGTTGTTACATGTTCCAATTCTGATCTTGTTGAAGCACGGTAAGGAAACCATGTTAGTTGATCAACTACTTGACTGGTTGCATTGGAATTTCAATGTTATTTGATTGAACAGTCATCGTCAGTAGATTAGAGTAGGATTGTGTGCTAATAAGCTCACATTTGAGCATTCTTTAGTAACTTTTAATTCAATTTCAACATTCAGTTTATAGTCAGCAGGGTGAAATAACTTCAAGTTCCAGTTTGATTTGTATTTTCAGTTGAAGATTTATTTAGAAATTATTACAATGATCAATTATTTAGATATGTGAATTGATCAAATGGTCACGAGTATAGGGGAAAATGAGAGAAAACAATAAAAAAACTGTCGATATATAAATTGATCCAACTTGCATGCACTCAGTAATCAAATATGCACATCACAAAGTCTATAGAATCTTCCTAAGATAAAAAAGGATCAAGAAAGATATTGGAAAAATATGGAAAGAAAACTGAGTTCTTCCCCAACGAAGTTGTCAATTCTATTTTAGGGAAATTTGCATATGAATAAGCAAATACCCTCATTGGATGGGTGTGATCCAATGATAGACATAGAGGATATAAAGCATACTGAACTTTCTCCTAAGACTACTGATGCAATTTAATATGTAAATGAGAGAGGGAAGGAAAGACATACCTTATTCTTAAAGGTTGTCCAATGTATCCAATGATTCATGCTAGATGTAACTCCAAAGATTCTGCTCACCAAATAACTTGCACAATCATAAAACAAGAAAAACCTTCCTCATTTTTTCATAAGACAATAAATGAAATCTTGCATGAATCAAGCCCTAATATAGTAACTCAATCTTACTTAGATCAACAAAATCCCATTAAAGATACAAAATAGATCCATAAACATGAAAATTTTGGAGGGGAAAGAATGTAGATCTATATTTATAAAATGAGAGTTACAACAATTATGATTTTTTTTTAGATCTATTGTTGTATTCCTAGCTCCAAGACCCAAAGTACTTCTCCTTAGCCACAAGTTCTCCTATGTTGAATAAACATGATCTGGGATTGTATCATAGTAATATGGTCAATATGGCTCTCACCTAAGCTCTAATCACACTAATGATGATGCCCAACACTCAACAATTTCAACAAACTATAGACCAATTGTCATACACTCAACAATTACAACAAACTATAGACCATTATTATACTTGTATTCACTCAAATCACATGCCAACAAGTCTATTTTTATCTCCTCAAGAGTCTATAAGAAAAGATCCAAATCTAAGGGAAGGAGGGAGAGTTTACATTCAAACATACTTATGCTATCAAATTAGACTAAGAGTCATTGGTATATAGTTTGTTGCAATTGTTGAGTGTTGAACATCATCATTAGTGTGATTAGAGCTTAGGTGAGATATATATTGGCCATCTTACCATGATACAATCCCAGATCATGCTTATTCAACATAGGTGGACTTGTGGCTAAGGAGAAGGACTTTGGGTCTTGGAGCTAGGAGTACAACAATAGATCTAAAGGAAAATCATAATTTTTGTAACTCTTATTTTATAAATATAGATCTACATTCTTTCCCCTCCAAAATTTTCATGTTTATAGATCTATTTTGTATCTTTAATGGGATTTTGTTGATCTAAGTAAGCTTGAGTTACTATATTAGGGCTTAATTCAAGCAAGATTTCATTTATTGTCTTATGAAAGAATGAGGAAGGTTTTTCTTGTTTTATGATTGTGCAAGTTAATTGGTGACGTAAAATATTTGGAGTTACATCTAGCATGAATCATCAGATATGTTGGAGAACCTTCATGAATAAGGTATGTCTTTCCTTGCCTCTCTCATTTACATATTAAATTGCATGAGTAGTCTTAGGAGAAAGTTCAGTATGCTTTATATCCTCTATGTCTATCATTGGATCACACCCATCCAATGAGGGTATTTTCTTATTCATATGCAAATTTCCCTAAAAAAGAATTGACAACTCCATTGGGGAAGAACTTAGTTTTCTTTCCATATTTTTCCAATATCTTTCTTGATCCTTTTTTATCTTAGGAAGATTCTATAGACTTTGTGATGTGCATATTTTATTCCTGAGTGCATGCAAGTTGGATCAATTAAGATATCGACAATTGTTTTATTGTTTTTCTCTCATTTTCCCCACGCGCTTAAATTTGACACTGTGCGGAAAATATTGGCACGTGGGTCTGGGAACTTAATTTTTGGCACTGTGTGATGAAAAGTGGAAATGCGTGGAAAATTTTGGCGTGCAGGTGTGAAAACTAAATTTAGCACTGTGCGGTGCATATTGAGGGTGCATGTGTAATACTGGAGAATGTAGTGTGTAGACAAATAATAATGGCGCGCGTGGTGTGCGTAGTATTGGAAGAGCATAGAGAAATTTTGTTGGTGCACGCGCAATGTGGGTAAATGTTTTCACGCGACAGTTTAGTTAATGGTGCGCATCGAGTATTGGTGCGGGGTGGGGGTGTACTAAACTTTGGCATGGTGCAACACATAGAGTAAAATGC
>CBVK0103609648.1:0-12827 GCA_900067695.1 Picea abies | reverse complement strand
TTGGCACATACATGAGGTGTATAGTTGATGATGTTGGTACATATTTATGAGTCAAGGTTGATGCATGGTACATGTTGGTTCAGGTTATTGGTACAGGTTGTTTGGTGTAGGTTGATTGGTAAAGATTGTTACCGGTTATTGGTACAGGTTGATAGTGACAGGTTGATAGTGGCAGTGGTTGATTCAGTGACAGTGACAGGTTGTCTACATTTGGCATTTATATTTCAGGGCGGTTGGAGACGGAAAGGATATAAGGTTGTAGCCACCTTCCGATTGTAGTCAGAGAACTTAGGGGGTTGTAGCATGCTTATGGTTGTATCCAGGGAATTAGGGAGTTGGAGCTTCCCTCAAGTTATATCCTTAGAAACTAGGGGGTTGGAGCCTCCTTCCAGTTGCAGCTGAAAAAAAAAGGAAGTTGGTGCTTCCAATGAATGTAATTATTCAAGACATATAAGAAAAAACATTATGTGTTTTTCTCCCGCTTTGGATTTCCACGTAAAAATATTGGTGTACTATGTATATGTATTATTTCTCATTTGTTCATTGTTTATTTAATCTGCAATTATTGGATGATAATGCTACACTGATATAACACTTTCATTATATGGTTAAAAAGAATTAAATTTCTCTATTACTGATTCACCCCCCTTCTTAGTAATCCAACAATTAATATCAGAGCAGGTTCCTTCAGAAATCAATTTAACCAATAAAAGGTAGATCATGGTGAGAAAACACATGTATAAAAATGGAATACCACAATTTGATGGACAGAAGTATGCATTTTGGAGCAGAAAGATGAAAATATATATACAGGCACAGGGATTTGAAATTTGACAATTAGTTGTAGATGGATACAAAGAACCAACAGTTCCACTGACAAATGAAAGAGCAATAAACTCAGGAAAAATAATTTCAAAGCCACAAATGCACTTATGAGTGGTCTTTGTGAATCAATTTACACCAAAGTTATACATTGTAAATCTGCTAGAGAGATTTGGGACAAGATTCAAAATATTTATGAAGGAGATTCAAAATTCAAAGCAACAAAGCTTCAAACTTACAGAGGTCAATTCTAACAACTAAATATGAAGGAAGATGAGGATATTACAACTTACTTCTTAAGAGTCGATGAAACAGTAAATGAAATCATAGGATTGCGAGAAGAAATTAGGGAATCTGTAATTTTTAAAAAGGTACTAAGATCTCTCTCTGTGAGATTTGATCCTAAGATATCAACACTAGAAGAAAGAGTGGATATAGACTCAATAAGCATGGGCGAACTACATGGAATCTTCACATCATATGAAATGAGAACTGAACAGAAAAATCCAGATATAAAAGAAGCAACTTTCAAATCATCCAAAAGGTCAAAGAAAAAGGGAAAGCAAAAGGAGAAAGAATAATGCAGCAGTAGTGACATCTCAGAATATGATGAAGAAATGACCAACTTTGTCAAAAGATTAAACAAGGGAATCCATGAAAGATATCAAGATAAGTTTCCTTTGATTTGTTTTAATTGTGATGGTATTGGTCATTTTTCTAAAAAATGTCCTCGTAAGAAAAATAAGTGGAATGATGAAGATTACTCAAATAGAAAACAAACATATAAAGTCAAAAGAACCACAAAGAAAGTTTTCAAGAAAACCTTATGCACCAAAGAATACATCTCATCATCAGATGAAGATGAAGTTAGTGACATTGAGACAGAAAGAGTTCTATTCATGGCAGTAGAAGACTATGACAAAGAAGACACCGAAGAAGAATATATAGAGGAAGAAGTTTACTACCGAGAATAATTTTTGTGTGCCATAGAAGTTATAAGAAGAGAAAAGAAGAAAAACAAGAAGCTACAAGCGAAACTAGACAAGAAAGAAAACACTCTGGAACTAGAAAAAATGGTCACAAATTTGAAGGTTCAAATAGAAGATAAAAGAGTTGAATAAGCACTCAAAGAACAACTAGAATAAGGAGACAAGATCATTGGAAATTTGGAAGCAGAGATTGTCACATTAAGAAAGGATCTTCGAAAGAAAAATATGCAGAACAACTCAAAAGTTTTTGATGACATTATCAGCAGTCAAAAACCTCATCATGACAAGTCCGGACTTGGATACAATCAGACATAAAAGGGTTCAAGATCCAAAACAAAAAAGCAATAAACATATCCAAAAATCTGTGCAGAAATAATCAAAGGGTATAGAAATATTATAGGGACACTCCTCCACCGAGAAGATTCAGATTTCAGAATCAACAATCGAAAGATAGGCCTCAGGAAGAAGAAGGATTCAGAAGAGAAACTCCTTTCAGAATATCTTCAACTCCTAGGTATCAAACTATCTTTTTTGGTTTATTTTATGCATGTAATAATTTTGGACATAAAGCTATGAATTGCAGAGCTAACAACAGAAACATAAACAAATTTGAAATTCATACACAAAAAGGTTATCCAAGAAGGCCTAGTGAAACACAGAGAATAAGTTACAACAGGTTTGAATCATTGAGAAATGAAGTGGAATGCTGCAAGTGTAACAACTTTGGAGACATGGCTAAACATTGCAGAATGGCAATTCCTCCTAGAGAACCACAACATAACAACAACAGTCACAAACAAGAACCTTAGAAGAGAACATGGATAAGAAAGTAGAATTAGTATAGCAATGAAGAATGCACACTCGCTCTACAAGCTAAGAAGAAGAAACATGGTTGGTATGTTGACAATGGTTTTTCAAAACACATGACAGGTGATAAAGACAAGTTTCTTGCATTAAGAATGGAAAGAGATGGATCAGTCTCCTTCAAAAATGATGATTCAGCTAAAATCATTGGAAAAGGAACAGTCAGAATTGGAAACAAGAATACCAAGGCAGAAAATGTTCTACTAGTAGAAGATGTGAAACATAATCTTCTAAGTGTGAGTCAAATGTGTGACCAAGATCATAAAGTTACTTTCAATTCAAAAAAGTGCGAGATAAAAAAGAAGGTTCAGGAAAATTGATTGCAACAGTTGCAAGAACTTCAAGCAACATATATGTACTAAGTGAAATTCGAAATGAAAAGTGTTGTCAAAGAAAAGAAGATGGAATTTAGCTATGGAACAAAAGAATGGGTCACATACACTTTGATAACCTTTTCAATGTCAACAAAAAGTAAGCAGTTAGAGAAATTCCCTAGATTACAAAACCAACCAACACTTTATGCAAGCATTGTCAACAAGGAAAGCAAACAAAGACCAGGTTTAAATCAAAAGAATATTCAAAGACAAAACCACTGGAAATTGTGCATACTGATCTAGTTTGACCAACTACAACAAAGGGTTTAAAAGGTAAGAAATACTTTATGTTATTATTTGATGATTATACAAGAATGACTGCAGTTTGTTTTCTCAGGAATAAGTCAGAATATTTTGAAAACTTCAAGGTCTACAAGGAAATGGTTGAAAATGAAATGGATTCAAAAATAAAATGTTTGAGATATGATAATGGAGGAGAGTTCACTTCAAAGGAATTTATGGACTACTGCATCAATCATGGAATAAAAAGACAATTCTTCGTTGCTAAGACACCTCAACAGAATGGAGTTGTTGAAAGAAAGAATAGGACATTACAGGAAATGGCTCAAACAATGTTAATGGATTCCAAATTAAAAGATATATTTTGGACACATGCAGTGAATACAACGATTCACATTCAAAATAGAGTAATGCTTAGAAACAACGCTGACAAAACTCCCTATGAGCTATGGAAAGGAAGATGAGAAAATGTGAAGCACTTTAGAGTATTTGGAAGCAAATGCTACATCAAAAGAGAATATGGAAGAATGGGAAAGTTTGACTCTCGGGTGAACAAAGGAGTACTTGTTAGTTACTCAAGTACAAGGAAAGCATACAAGTGTTACAATTTGAGGTTGACCAAAGTTGTGGAAAACATCAATGTAACTATTGATGAAATAGGTGGACGTGAATTAAAGGAAGAAGAAAATCAATCAATGGAACAACTTTATGAAGAAGAAGCAGAATATGAAGAGGATCATACAAAGTAGAAGAGCAAGTTCAACAAGTGCCTCCAAAGGCACCTAGAAAACGAGTACAGAAGAATAATCCTTCAGATCAGATTATCGAAAACAAATATGCAGGAGTTGAGACTAGAAGAAGAATCCGTTCATCAAAACAAACGCACCTAGCACTCTCATCTACGATTGAACCAAAAAAATTTTAAGAGGCCAGCAAGGATGAATTTTGAAATAAGGCCATGAATGAAGAATTGGATCAAATAGAGAAGAATGACACTTGGGAATTGGTTCCAAGACCAAAGAATAAGAATGTGATTGGCACAAAGTGGGTATTCAAAAATAAATTGAATGAAGATGGACAGGTTACAAGGAACAAAGCTATATTGGTATGTAAAGGATACGCACAGGTTGAAGGAATCAAATTTGAAGAGACATTTGCTCCAGTTTCTATAATGGAAGCAATCAGATTTCTCCTAGCTTATGCATGCTCCAAGAATATTAAATTGTATCAGATGGACGTGAAATCATCTTTTATGAATGGGGAACTTGAAGAAGAATTCTACATTGAACAACCAGAAGGATTTCAATTGTCATAAAACATAGATTATGTGTGTAAATTGAAGAAGGTCTTGTATGGTCTAAAACATGCTCCTAGAGCATGGTACTCTAGACTGGATAAATATCTACAACATGTAGGGTTCAGAAAAGGAAGAGCAGAAAACAACCTCTACATCAAGGTAACTCAAGATAGTATTTTATTAATTGAATTTTATGTTGATGATATTATTTTAGGAAGTATTGATGACAGGTTAAGCCATAAATTTGCAAAGGATATGCAGAATGAATTTGAAATGTCATTACCTGGAGAACTATCCTTCTTTCTGGGTCTTTAGATACGTCAAATAAATCAAAGAATTTTATTTCTCAAACTAAGTATATCAGAGAAATGCTAAAGAGGTTCGGAATGGAATATTGTAAACCAGTCACCACTCCTATGCAAACCAGTTGCAAGTTGAGAAAATATGATGATTCAAAGTCTACAAACCAGAGGCAATACAGGTCAATTATTGGTAGCTTACTATATGTGACAACATCCAGACCATATGTAATGTGGGAAGTTGGAAAGGTGGCACGATTTCAAGAAACACCATTGGAATCACATGTATTAGCAATGAAGAGGATTTTCAGATATCTCAAAGGAACAAAAGATTTTGGATTATGGTATCCAAAAAGAAAGGATCTATCACTTATTGCCTACACAGATGCAAATTGGGCACATTGCATTGATGATCGATGAAGCACCGGTTGAGCAGGGTTCTACTTGGGTGAGTTTTTAGTATCATGGTTAAGAAAGAAACAATCATCGGTATCCTTATCTACAGTCGAGGCAGAGTATATTATAGCAGCAACATGTTGTACACAGGTTCTATGGATGAAAAAAACTATGAAAGATATATAGGTTGAGTATGATGAGCCCATTCCAATCTATTATGATAATACAAGCACCATTAGTATCTCAAAGAACGCAGTGATGTACTCCAAGACAAAGCACATTCCAATAAGGTATCACTTTCTATAGGAACAGGTTGTAGAGAAGAACATCATAGTTGAATATGTGGGCACAAAAGAACAAGTGGCAGAGATCTTTACAAAACCGCTTCCATGGGAAGCCTTTGAGTATCTTCGCCATAGACTCAGAGTAATTTCTACTCCAAAATGAATTCTTTTGAATACTTGTATTATATGGATAGTGCATTTCATTCCATTTCCATTGGTATTTGGAACGTCACATAACTCGTCATAGTTAGATAGTTATGGCCATGTGAAGTTGGAGAACCCTCACGAGTCATCTAGAAGCCCCAAAAGGTCAAAGTAGTCAAAGTGTTTGCAAAAGATTATTTGAATAATAAAGTTAATGGAGAACTCCCTAAAATAAGGAAAGTGGGATGCTACATGAAATTATAAATAAGAGGCAAGGCTCTCTCATTTAATCACACTTGAACCTATTGAATATCATTGAATATCTATTTTGTGAAAGGTTATTTGGGCAGTTATTATTGATAGCGAAAAGTGTGGCAGGAAAAGTGTGGCAGAAAACGTGCGGTAGGAAAACTACAATAGAAAAATGTGGAAGAAAAAGTGCAATAGGAAAACTACAAAAAAAATGTGACAGAAAAATAGCGAGAGAAAAAGTGCAGAAGAAAAATTGTGGCAGAAAAAGTACAGCAGAAAAAGCGCGGCAGAAAAAGTGCGGAAACAAAATTGCAGCAACAACATGGTTGGGGTCTATTTATGAGAGATATGGCACATCTTGTTTGAGGTATGTTTTGTGAGCTAGGGTTTAGCTCTTGAGATGGTATTGGATGTTCAGTATTGTTGCATATATCAAATTTGTTCAGGGATACAATTGGTATTTTGTTGTTGATATTTGGCATATGGGTATTGGTCTTTTCATTGTGATATGTTGTTGAATTTTTTGGTTTAGCTTGAGGCTACATAACAATGAGGTTGTGGCACATGGTTTGATGTAATGGTTTATGGTATTTGGTTTATGGATAGAGTGATGAATTGTTAGATAACTTTTGATCGTTATATTGGTGTATGTAGATGGTATATGGTTGAGGTACAACATACATGAGGTGTATAGTTGATGAGTTGGCACAAACATGAGGTTTATAGTTGATGATGTCCATACATCTTGATGAGTCAAGTTTGATGCATGGTACATGTTGGTTCAGGTTATTGGTACAGGTTGTTTGGTGTAGGTTGATTGGTAAAGGTTGTTACAGTTTATTGGTATAGGTTTACAATGATAGGTTGATAGTGGCAGTGATTGATTCAATGACAATGACAGGTTGTCTACATTTGGTATTTATATTTCAGGGTGGTTGGATGGGGCAAGGATAGGTGGTTGTAGCCACCTTCCGGTTGTAGCCGGAGAACTTATGGGGTTGCATCCTCCTTCTGGTTGTATATAGAGAATTGGGGAGTTGGAGTTTTCCTCATGTTGTAGCGTGAGAGACTAGGGGGTTGGAGCCTCCTTCCAGTTGCAGCTAGAAAACAAAGGAATTTAGTTCTTCCAATGAATGTAATTCTTCAAGACATATAAGAAAAATCATTATGTGGTTTTCTCCTGCTTTGGGTTTCCACATAAAAACATCAGTGTGTTGTATATGTGTATGATTTCTTATTTGTTAATTGTTTATTTACTATGCAATTATTGGATGATAATGCTACACGGATATAACACTTTCATTATATGGTTAAAAGGGATTAAATTGATCTATTACTAATTCACCCCCCCTCTTAGTAATCCAACAAAGTTGAAGGAAAATTTTCAACTACAGGGGCTCCATTATATTCTTCATTAAATGATAATATACAAAATTCCATGTCTTCATCGGCAACATAAATGGGATGGTTTCTGCAGTTATTTTGGTCACTAACCACATAGGAAAATTTTGTTTCCATGCACAATCTCCTATTTTCCCCTCAAAGACTGGTATTCTGGCATATATCATGTCCATTTGCATGATACCTCCCATTTTTCCTACCCATGTTCTTGACAACAACATTCCATAGTTAACAAGAACATCATCCACTACCACATCCATCATAATGATTTTGACAAGTAATTGGGACAAAATGATCACCATGTCTTTGATTAGCCCATCACATTTAACTTTTCTTGAATCAAAATAATACAGGTCATGATATGGCCTAGTTATTTCTAATCCCAACTTATCCACAACTACTTTGGGCATGAGATTGTGTGAGGCTCTAGAGTCTAGCATGCAATTGTGGAGCATTTTATCATGAATATCCAATGTCACATAAAAAGGGGAAACATATTCTTCCTTGTCATCTATGTGAGGTCCAAATACAATAGTAGGGCATTCATCTTCAACATTCAAAGTATCTGGTGGGTTTGTGGGTCCCCCTCCATGCATTCCTTTTTCAATCTTCTTACAATAAGAGGGATTTTTAACCAATTCAACTACAGGTATAGGGATCTTAATTTTTGATAATTCATGCTCAATTTAGAATGAGGAAACATTTTTTCATCTTCTTTAGGTTCATTTTCCCCTTTCAAAGGTTCTACACCATCATTTACATTTTTAGTATCTAAAAATTCTTTGGCTTTATCTTTGGGTTGATTTAGAGGAGAATTTTTGTGATGGGGTTGACTATCTGGACAATCACTTTCTTCCTAGGTATAAGGTCATATTTCTTATGCATCACATCCTATAATGCATCAGGAAACATCATGTATTGAGATAAAGAAAATGCTTCTTGACTCAACTCACTTTTAGGAATTTGCCTCCTAGGATTTAGTGAATTTTCATAATCACTCTGAGTTAAATGGATAGCATCATTTTCATCCTAGAATAGGTGAAAATTTTATATATAAACAACATATTCCTCATCCATCACATATTCAATAAGATTGTTATCATTATTGGTTTTGACAAGGGGTTGGATGGGTTGCTATTCAATTCTTCTCTCCCTTCTCATCACTTGTGGATCAAAGGGTCTTCTGAGTTCATTAGGGTTTCTAATACCTCTCTCTTTAGTAGATTTTTTTGAATTATTACCCTTAATATAGAATATAGACATCTTGTTTGACAGGTTCCTAATCAATCTAGACATATATTCAATCCTTGAATCATGGGAGTCTATATTGGGAACAAATGTGCCAAATTATTATTTGACTTTCTTGCATGATAAGCAAGTTTAGGTATCTCCTTTCCCCCAACACCATGGAAAAATAAGCATCAAATGCTCCAACATAGGTAACTTTTGTTGTTGGTTGTGAAGGTTTTATATCTCTAGGGATCTTGTTATAGAATTTGTTGAATCTTCTATTGAAGTCAACAACATATTCATTTTATTTCTTCTTTAGTGAGACAAATTTGGTCGGGTAATAGAGGTTGTATTTTTTCTCTCCCCATTGTCTCATAAAGGTTGATTCTAATGTTTTCCATGTACCAATTGAGGTAGTAGGTATCTCCCAAAATCAATTTCTGACATCCCCCTCCAAGTTTTGGACAAATGATATCATAATGACATCATCATGCTCTAAAAAATGGTTACCAATGAAGTCTTGGAATGTACCCATGTGTTATTCAACAAAGATGGTCTTCTCCCCATCATATTTTGGCAATAGTTTTAGGTAATTCTTGGGGAGCTCCTGGACATTTGGAGGAAAATTCAAGGGACCATATATGGATGCTACCCATGGATTTAAATATGGTGGAGGTGAAGGTTGATTCCCCCCACATATACTCCTTCCTAGGCCATTCATGAGACTTTCTGGGATAATATTATTAGCTTTGAAAGACAGAGGAATTGCTAGATCTTTCAAGAAGGATATTAGATAATAACTCCCTTCTTGAGGAAAATCTAGAGGAAAATTCAGTAAATCTATCAGAGGTGTTTGAGAAATATTTTAACCAGAATGTGAATCTAAAGGTATGTCTATCAGATATATATCAAAAAGAGATAATTCTACACAAGGATTACCTAGGGAAGAAGAGAGTTGTCGTTCTCTAATGTTTCTCTAGATAACGATCTTCTCTAGATCTAAGTGCACTGGAATCTGGGGAATATCATGGTTTCTTCTAGTGTGTCTTCTTGTGAATTCCAAATTTCATTCTGTGGAGTCACCAAGTAAAATATTAAAATCTAGGTGTCTAAGAATTGTTCACCATCAAGTATCATAGGTTACAATGTCATACACAAGGGGAAAATAACTTCAAATTCCATCCCCAGAAATGGTGTCATTTCAAAAGTTGTTCCTTGAGCTAAATATCAGAATAAAATTTAAAGTCATGTTTGCACAAACGAATGTTGTGGGAATTTCTTAGATATCTCTCTCCTAACCCTCAAACAATTTCAAAATAGATGATTAAAACCCTCAACCTCAAGAGGCATGTGACCATGTGTATTTTAGACATTTAAATTGGAAGGGGATGAGTGGGTGAATTTTGAAGAAAAAAAATTAAACATACAAGGCATTTCTGAGAATGAATCTTGTAGTTTCTGAGAGAAAGAAAAATGTGTTGAGAAATTAAATATTCAGTAGTTATAAAAAATGTATTAAGATATATGGAATAACATGCTTCATACAGTTTTAAATCTTCATACATCCAAACATATGGATGTACCCTCTACATACATTCAAATACATAAATAAAATGACTAGAATTAGTCATGTAAAGATGAACTAAATTCCATGCCATGAAAAAACATCATGCAATAAAATTGAATGTGGTGTTAGTATACTACCTAAGTAACATTTTGTTAATCATATCTTATCCAAGTAGCCAATAATGGGAGAAATGGATTTACTAGAAGACATATACGATGGAAGAAGAAGAAGATGGGTTTTACAGATAGAACATAACATAGTGTATGAATCTATTTAGGCTTGTTTCCTTCATCATTTTCCTATGCTTGAGGTCTATGATCTTGAAGCTTTGAGTATAACAATGTATTTCATTCCAAAAGTGTTGACCCTTCAAATGAGTGCCTTATTCCCTTTTATAGATGCCTTAACATGATAAAACCACTTTTTGACCCAATATAGCTTCTTGATTCTTGACAGTACCTATGGTTTCTTGAATGGTTTTTGTTTAGTAAAAATTGTTTTTTACCAATGTAAATCCTGCCAAAGTATTTTTAGGAGAACTACTTTTACCAAATCGAGCTCATTCAGTCTAGATCCTTCAAAATAGCTCAATTGTATGAAATTTTTGCACTAAACACATTTTGATTCTGAAGGATTGAGTCCATCTGTAGGATGGAAGAATGGTTTGGCCTTTACTCTTAGTCGAAGTCACCTGATGATGCAGAGTGTTATTGACCATCCCTCTAGGTCCTTTGTCATTTGTTTTAGTCGAGTGTTGGTCAGATAGTATGACTATATCTTATGATGAACTGTATAATGTCCTACTATTATTATGCCTAATTCGGTGTGAATAGAGAGGGATATTTACCTCTTTTGTGAAAATAAGTGAAGCTCCTCACATGTCAATAACTATGATGGCCGACTGGTCCTTCCTAGGGAGAAAATCCACACATATATATCATCTTCCTTGATAGTTGGCATCATAGAAATTTTTCTACAGTGGTTAAATTGTTGGTAGATTGGCTTTTACTTCCTCCCAAGGTTTTCTCTTATAATATTTTGACACATATCTAGGGAGGTCGTTACTGGGCGGAATGATTTTTTACATCTGATTGTTGTAGTTTGTGATCTAATGATCATATGTGTATATGTGTGGCCAATGATTTTATTCCTTCATCAGTTGTATTGGCAGTATGATTATTGGTAATGATGCTCATACATGAGGCCACCTGTCTTTTGCGGGGTTATCTAACTCATGGTCTAATATGGAGCGATGACTTCAATATACAACACAACATCTGTTAAAACCCATTTTTTCATTTGGTTTGGAGCCATGCGTAATCTTCTCCTTGGCTTAGACTTTGAAAGTTTGAGAAGGGCGTGAAAATTTGAGTGACATCATTAATGAAATCAATTCAAATCGATGGGCATGTGGTGGCCTCGTACTAGTCCACAATAACGTCTATGTGGAACAAGAGTAATATGTATGTCATCAGGTTCAAGGTGTTTTTCTATACCTTCGGTGTCCTCCGATGGGTCCTCCTCATCCAAGTGGCAACTGAGGATTCATCCCTATGAGTGCCATGTTGGCTTACCACTCCATATTCTATCAGTCCTGGGGTCCACTATGGAACGATGGGTTGGAGTGACATGTCATCTCCATGAGGTGCTTGGTTAGCGACCAGGTGTGCCTTATGCCCAGGGGTGATAAGTGTTTTTTCCAAACCATAAAAATTATTGTAGAACCCTCCCAACGATGGTTTTCCCTCTTCCTTCTTGCAATGCGACGCCATTTAGAAATTGATGTGTGTCCAGTAGAAACCATTTTTTCATCACCTGTAGGTCATTAAACTTCTCACAATATCACGAGGTGACATTGGTTGTGATCCATTGATCTAGCTCACTTATGTTAATTCAATGATTGGGCCTCACACATCATGTGGCCCTCAATCTTGGCCCATGGTTTTGTGATAATCTCCCTTCTCCAGTGAATTTATGGGTCGTGATAAGCCCTATTTTTTTATAAGTACCCTAGCTCGATTTAAGCACACGGGGCCTTAAACACCAATTTGGTGTATGGATTGGCCATGGCCTTAAAATTAAATTATTATTATTATTATTATTATTATTATTATATAGAGAGAGAGAGAGAGTAATAAAAGTAAGTAATATATAAATATACAATAAAATATAAACAATGTAAAATACACTAATATATGGTAATATACGAAGTAAAAAATATTTAAAAAACAAAATTAAAATCAAAATCTGAAATTAAAAAAAAAAAAATGAAATCCACAGTCATCCCTTCCTACCCCATTTCCCCTTTCCCTCTTGTTATATTCTTCCCCTCCCTCCCCATCGACATATAAAAACCCAATATGTCGCCCCTCCCCACTCCCTGTCCCTCCAAGCCCCCTCGCCCTGTCGTTGTTTGTTTCCTTCTCTGCTTCCCCTCCCTCCCCACAAGCCCATGCCCACACTCGAGCCTAGGCATCTACCCATGCATGTGAAAAACCAAACCCGCCGCCCCTCACCACCCCCCATAATTTTCCTCCCATCCCTCACTGCAAAACCCATGCCCATGCCCGAACCCATGCCTAAGAAAATCCCAAACCGTCCCCCCTACCCATGCCCTGTCATCTGTTGGTTGTGGAGCCTGATTATCTTCCTGATTCAGAGGTCCTTG
>CBVK0103609647.1:0-12357 GCA_900067695.1 Picea abies | reverse complement strand
GGTCGAGTAAGGTTGGAAGTGTCGAATGAAGGGAGGAATGAAAGCGAGTCTAGGTGTAGGGTTAGGCTTAGGTTAGGAGGGTGCTGGAGGAAGCAAGGTGGGCACGTGGAATCCATGCGTGATGGCACTTTTTTTTATTATTATTGAGATTTTTTTTTTCTTTTTATATTATTTAAATTTATATATATATATATATATATATATATATTTATTTATTTATTTATTTATTATTATTATTTATTTTGTACATTCAAATTTATTTAGTGTAAATTTTTTTTTTTAAAGTTAATTAATTATCTTTAAAATAATTAATTGTTTTATTTAATTTAAAGTTAATCTAAATTAAATTTAATTAATGATTTTAGGGATTAGATTAAATTTGGGTTAGACTGAAATTTCGGTGGAGTAGACAGGTTTGGAACCCATGACCACTCACCATAGTCCAAGCCTTAGAAAACAACCAAACATCGACGCACCACACATGAGTCGTTATAAAATAAATTCTTATACATAAATAAATTAATACTCATAAAATACTATCTCGAAGTATAATCTCCAATTATCCATGTTAACCAAACACTGAGTTCCATGCCCTTAACCACTAAGCCAAGCGCCAAGCCCCTCCATTCCATTCCACCAGTCAAAGCCAAGAACCAAGCTTCAATGCATCGCCTCAAGCTCACTACATCATACGACCACAAGTCCAGAAAAAATACATAACCACAATGCACAAGAACTAAGCTCCGTTGCCCGAAAGCCACTCTACAATCCTCAAGACTCGCACCTGTAGCCACCGAGTCACACAATTCAATGCATATGTACAATGTGCCAAGAAAATCCCATGAGTCAAGCATCGAGGGATGGCCTTAGACTCATTTCATTGACATTACGTTGGAAGTCACCTTAATTAGTGGTAAACGCAAAGTATAAGGACTTAGAACAAGATAAGCGGGAGGGGGCTTCATGCGCACTAGGAGGGTAATTTAGAGGAATTAGCGAGTGGAGTACAGTGCTAGCGTAGCTACCAGGCAAATGAGTCAATAGTTTTCTTAGGTGAAGAAATCAAGCTTAGACACTTTAACCCTAACCTAGCCACTCCCCTAAAGAGAGTAACGTCTGTTTACAGACAAGTAAAGAAAAACTTATGCCTAACCTTGTTTTCTAGTTAAGTTGCGCAAATGTGAAACGTCCTTGAACTCACCCTGACAACTTTGGTTGATGCAGGATAAATCATACAAGATGGTTAGGACTCGAGGGAATCAAGGCAGAGGAGCATCGTCACAGGCACCGCCAACACCACGAACACCACCACCACCATCGCTGGAACTAGCTCTCATACTATGCTCTTTGGAGGCCATAAATGAGACTTTAAAGGGGCGACAACCAACAGGGATCGAAGTGGAACCCCCACCATCTGGAATGGGTAATCTAGAAGCGTCGAGGGATTCAGGGAGAGGACCTCCACCCGAAGACATCACTAGAGAACTGCAGAAGATCAAACTTCTAGAGTTTGTCGGGGGTTGTGCCAATGAACGTGCAAAAGCATGGTTGGAAGGCATGACAAGGTGTTTTTCCTTAAGGGACTATGCATCCACCTCAAAGGCGAAGATAACGATTTTTTAGTTATGAGACAGTTCCTTGAACTAGTGGGAAAACCTGGAAAGACAACTACATCTTACCCCGGACACCATATCTTTGGAACTTTTCAAGGAGAGGTTCCGAAGGAAATATCTGCCAGCTTACTATGAGGAACAATAGGTAGGAGCATTTCATGCCTTAGTACAGGGAAACAAGACTGTAGAATAATATGAGATTAGCTTTATGGAATTGGTCAAGTATGTTTCATATATGGATAATGACCAACGATAGGCAGAATGCTTTGTCTATTGGTTGAACCCTAAGATAAGCGATATGGTGCATATGTGGAAACCGTCTTCAGTAGCAGAAGCTATGGAAAATGCACGTTATGCGGAGGAACACATGAATTTAATCGGAGGTACGAGACCAACCTTTCCACATCATCTTGGATTCGTAGGAAGGCCCCTAGGACATTTCCCAGGGGAGGGGGCTCAAGGCCACCTCCATATGGTAACATATGGTAACAAAGTTGCACCAAGGATAGTAGCCACATGGATTTCAATGGTAGTGAGTGCAGCATCTTGTTCATCACCAACGATGCAGACAGGTCCACGACCATCTCAGGGAATAGCTAGTAGGGGTAGGGGTTTCAGAGGAAGGAACTCATTTCAGAGACAGTCACAGAATAGTTCATAGGTTCAATCTCATGTTACATGTTGGGGATGTGAAGGACCCCATTACCAGTGTGACTTCCTAGAGTTACAATTAGGATTTGTGCATAGAGAAGGAAAGGCCCGGATGGGAAGAGCAAGTAGCAACCACTAGATTTACGCAGCGGTTAATAATCACCAAGCCAAACATCAATCCACGGTTGTGGATTCATCAGGTACACTAAATCATATCAATGTTAAGATTTTATTTGATTCTGGTGTGACAGATAGTGTCATTTCACCATCTGCATTAGAAAAGAGTGGGTTGGCAGCCTACGAGCACGATGACTTTAAACAAGTCGAGATGGCTTCAGGGGAAAAACAAGCAGTAGAACCAAGTGTTGATAATTGTATAGTAGACCTGGGAGTGTGTACTACCAGGTTGAAGGTATACGTCACTACTCTTGGGGCATATGACCTAATCATTGGAATGGATTGGTTAGAATCCCATCAAGCTTTGGTAGATTGTTTCACAAAAAGGGTGTTTTGTGTTGACGATGAAGGAAGGCCAGTAGAGATTCAGGGTGTACAGAGAAAGGTGTAATTACGCTTTATTTCAAATATGAAGGTTAAGTGATGCTTGAGGCAAGGGTGTCGACTATATGTAGTGGAAGCGATGAATGAAAGGAAGGGACCCTCATTAGATCAGTACCCGGTATTGTCATAATTTAAGGATGTTTTTCTAAACGAGTTACCAAGGTTACCTCCTGAGAGGGAGCTTGACTTTACTATTGAGCTAAAACCTGGTGTAGAACTAATTTTCAAAACTCTGTATTAGATGACAACACTGGAACTTTGTGAATTGCAAATGTAGTTAAAAGAGTTACTGGACTTAGGGCTAATAAGGCCCAGTGTTTCACCTTGGGGTGCACCAGTAATTTTTGTAAAGAAGAAGGATGGATCCTTATGACTATGTATAGACTATAGGGACTTGAACCGTGCTACAGTGAAAAATAGGTACCCAATGTTGTGGATAGATGAACTCTTCGATCAGATGAAAGGAGCAGCGGTATTCTCAAAGATCGATTTGCGATCAGGGTATCATCAATTAAGGATTAAGGAAGGCAATATCCCAAAAATTGTCTTTCGAGCTCGGTTTGGGCATTATGAGTTTGTCGTAATTCCTTTCAGATTGACCAATGTGCCAGTAGTATTCATGAGCCTCATGAACGACATATTCTGGAAGTACTTAGACCGTTTTGTAAAAGTCTTTCTAGATGACATCCTCATCTATTCCAAGAATGAAAGAGAACATGAGGAACACTTGCGAGTGGTGTTGTCCTGCCTTAGGGAGAACAAATTGTATGGGAAGTTGTTGAAGTGTTCCTTCTTTCAGAAAGAGATTCACTATTTAGGTCATATAATTTCCGGTGAGGGAATCTCTATGGACCCAGAAAAGGTAAAGGTCATTATGGAGTGACCAGTGCCAAAAAATGCCCATGAGGTGATAAGTTTCATGGGGCTAGCAGGTTATTATCAGAGATTTGTGGAAGGATTTTCAAAAATAGCAAAACCCATCACCACTTTGTAGCACAAGGGGGTCAGGTATGAATGGACAGAAGAATGTTATAGTGCATTCATTGAGCTTAAGAAGTTACTAACTAGTGCGCCAATTCTACGAGTGTCAAATATGGAAAAGGACTTCACAGTCTGCATGGATGCCTCGAGGAAAGGGTTGGGGGCCATGCTAATGCAGGATGGAGGAGTGATAGCTTATGCGTCAAGGAAGTTGAAGAAACATGAAGATATATACACGACTCATGATTTAGAGTTGGAAGCTGTAATGCTAGCTCCGAAACTTTGGAGGCACTATCTTGTGGGGCGAAACTTTGAGCTCAAAACGAACCATCAAAGTTTAAAACATCTCTTCACTCAAAGGGATCTGAATGCCAAGAAAAGGCGATGGAGTGATTTTATGAGTGAGTACGATTTTGGTATTTCATACATCAAGGGAAAGGAAAATGTGGTCACAGATGCCTTGAGTAGGAGACCATGTGTCTTCTCCTTGGTACCCTTAAAGGTCAATCTGAGGGAACGTGTGTTGACGCAACTCCAAGGAGATAGTTGGTATTTAGAGGTTACTTCAAACCTACAGAGTGGGAGGATATTAGATCCAAAGTATGAAGGATATAGTCTGGAAGCAGATGGACTATTGAGATATCGGGGAAGGATGTACATTCCTGAAAATGGTGATATTCGAAGCATCATACTGAAGGAATCCCATAGAGCACTTTATTGTTCACATCCAGGTGTGAAGAATATGTACGCAGACATGAGGAAACTTTTCTTCTAGGTAGGAATGAAGCGTGATGTAGTCCATTTCATCACCAAGTTCCTAGAGTGTCAATAAGTGAAAGCCGACCACCATCACCCGACAGGCCTCCTACAACCACATGATGTTCCTATGTCCAAGTGGGAAGTCATCTCTATGGATTTTGTTGTGGTTTTGCTGCTCACATCTCATAGACACAATGCCATTCTTGTGATAGTGGATAAGTTAACCAAGAGTGATCATTTTATTCTGGTTAGAGACACTTACGATGTCACTGATGTGGCACATGTGTTTGTAAGTGAGGTTATCCATTTGCACGGGATACCTAAGAATATCATTTCAGATAGGGACTCCAGATTCACTTCTAGGTTTTGGACAAGTTTGCAGTCAGCGTTGGGGACTCAGTTGAACTTAAGCACAACTTATCATCCTAAAACAGATGGGAAAACTGAGAGAGTAAATCAAGTCTTGGAAGACATGCTTAGGATGTATGTCATGGATAATCAAACCCAGTGGAAGAAGTACCTACCTTTGGTAGAGTTTGCTTACAATAACAGTTTTCATAGCTCCATCGGAATGCCACCCTATGAAGCCCTATATGGAAGGCCATGCAGAACACCATTGAGTTGGGATAGACTAGAAGACCGAGTAACAGTTGGGCCAAAATTGATTCAAGAGATGGAGGAACAGGTGATTTAGATTAGGAAGAGACTGAAGGAAACATAGGATAAACATAAAAGTTATGCGGATGCACACAAGACCGACTGAATTTATGAAGTGGGAGACCAGGTTTTCATTCGTATCAGGCCTAAAAAGAGTACCATACTGTTCGGGAAGGGGACAAAGTTGTCACCTCGATTTATAGGACCATTCAGAATCCAAGAGAAAATTAGACCCGTTGCCTATCATCTCGTACTACCACCCCACTTGCATAAAACTCCTAATGTTTTTCATGTATTTGTTTTACATCATTATGTCGCTGATGGATCACATAAACTAAATTGGAAGGAATTGCGGGTATCAGACGTGGGAACTCTCACGGTAGAAACATTACGCATATTGGACCGTAGAGTCCGACATTTCAGGAACCATCTGGTAGAACAAGTTAAGGTCCAATGGGACAAGTATAGTCCATGATCTGCTACTTGGGAAGACGCCGAGACACTACGACGAGACTATCCCTCACTTTTTTGACCACCTCGAGAATATGTTTCTCAGAGGTGGGGTGTATGTAACACCACCTTTTGACTTAGACAACCAGGATTACATAAGGCCTACACTTTTATTTTCTATTCACAGTGAAACTATTAAATGACACACTTAAACTTTTAAGATGTATGAACCTTTATGAATGTTATATGTATTTGAATAATAATGGATATGATGCGATATATTGCGAGAATGTAAATTTTATGAATGTTTAAATATTATTGATGATGATGGATATGATGTGATCTACTATGTGAATGTAAATTTTATGAATGTTTAAATGTTATTGATGATGAAAGATATAATGCGACATATTGTGTGAATGAGAATCCTATGGAGATTTAAATGCTATTAGAATGATGTTGGATATGATGCAATCTATTTTGTAAATGATAAATTTTATGAATGGGTGTCGAAATTGAATTATGGGATATTATGATATCTATTTCTAACTTGAAAACTTTGATGTTAAGTTATTGGTACACAGATATTGAATTGAAATGATGATTATATGCAATTACATGATGATAATGCATAGAAATGTATGAGTTTGTGTTACAGACTAATATGTAGGTTATGGGATATGAAATAGCCAAGGGATAATGATGATGAAAGTGGATTTCATGACCACTAGACGAGAGACATTATGGTATAAATCTTTGTATGTGAAATTATATTGGTTTGGATGCATTTCTATGATAAGTGGACCAGTGCAGGATTTCAGGTGATGACACTGCCCAAAACCAAATAAACGATGACAAAACTCCCAACAACATGGTGCCATTGTATATTCCATTGTAGGGTGTGGACTCTAGTTATGATTAGGAGGGGTGGAGGCATTTCTCACCGTGTATCCTCCAAAACCTGAAGTCATGGGAGGACGGTGTTATCTCACGCTCCCCTAGACGTGTGATGATAACTATCAGTTTCCTATTGGGGAAACTTGGTCGAGATAGTGACACTTCTGCTTACGGGTTCTATTTGGAGTTAGGTCAATATAGTTGACGCTCCAAGATAGTCCAGCAGAGGAAGGATAGGAATGAAGATGGAAGTAAGTTATGGAGGAAGGATGAGTAGAAATAGCTGAGAAAGTATGGAGATTCGTCTTATGGTGGAATTTATTATTTTTCCCTTCTGAAAAGAAAATGTGTATATACGAAAATTCATAATTACTTAACTAAACCACAGTTGTCTAAATAAAATTGTTGAACTAGATAATTGTAATTAAAGGATTTCACAAACATTTGATTGGTTTATAGTCTTTTATAAAATAATAGTCTTGTTGATTGGATTGAATGCATACATAAATTACTATAAGGGTGATAGTTATTGATTATTAGTACATGCACGAGACTTGTATGTACTAGCTACACATGCATTTATTGTACATGTACACTAGTATGTATGAGTTTTCTTGGCTTACTTACTAATAATGTCGGTTAATTGATATGAATGTGTGAACCATGTTTCTTTTCCTTTATATCATGAAATACCTTAACTTCGAGACAAAGTTTCCTAAAGGGTGGGTGTATGTAACAACCCTGGTTAAATAGTTGCATAGGGTTTATTAAGTATAGTTAATTAATTAATTAACTGTCTTAATGTGTATTAGTTAAGTAATGATTAACTATTAATAATATTATTTATTTATTTATTTATTGTTTATTAAATGTCGATTAATTAATTAAATGGTTACTTAACACATTTAAAGATTTGGGTAATGAATTAAATGGCTGAATAGCTTTAAATTATTTACAATAAGACTTTACGTATGCAAGGGGGGAATGAAGCATGGGGTGGATAAGGTAATAAAGGAATCAAAAAAGGTAATAAAGAATAGGATAAGGTAATTAATGGAGGATAGGAGAGTCGGTGAATGGGGGGAGATATGACTGGGAAGAGTCCTACGGGGGATGATTGTGAAAATTTGGGGGAAGGAGCATGATTGAAAAGGAGGTCTGTATTTCTGTTGGATTTTTTTTTTCTAGTTTGGAGGAGTTGGTTTTGGAGTTTTGGTGAACCATTGCAGGGGGCACCAGGTTGCTGGGAGTTTTGGGCTCAAAGGTCAGGATTCCTTACGGTATCCTGGAGCTAGGGAGCTAGACATGCTACTCCTAGCTGGCTGGGTGGTTAGTTGGTTTTAGGCAGGGTTTGGTCAAGCAGCAGGCTGGACAAAGTAGTAGGGAGGACAACCAAATAAGTGAGAATTCAGCATCAGGCAGAGGTATTTTTATTTCTAAATTTGCTGAGTTATGTGATGATTATGTAATTTATTTCATGCTATGGATAAATTTAATTTTTTGCTGAATATTATATGTTTATACGATGATTAATGAATTACTTATGCATTGAAAGAAATTATGTTTAATTGTATGAATTTTTTTGGCTTTGTTAATCTTCGGTCACTACATGATGGACCAATAAAAGCATTGGAAATATTTCTTGTCACTGGTAGAGTTTGCGTACAACAACAACTATCAAAGTGCCATTAATATGGAACCATTTGAGTTTCTTTATGGGCAACCATTTCAGACGACATTGAGCTAGGATCGACTTGAGGATAACGTCCTGGTAGGACCAGAAGTTATCCAATAAATGGAAGAACAAATGCAAATGATAAGACAAAGGATTAAATAAGCGCAAAATCAGCAAAAGCATTATGTTGATGCACATCGCGTTGACCGTAATTATGAAGTTGGCGAATGGGTTTTCTTGCAGGCAAAACTGCACAAGAGTTCGATCAAGTTTGGAAAAGGGTGCTAAACTCTTTCCTAGGTTTGTGGGACCTTTCAAAGTTGTGTAAAGGAAGGGACCCATGGCCTGTCAACTAACCTTGCCTGATTTTTTGAGGCATATGCATGATGTTTTTCATGCATCTGTTTTGAGACATTATGTTAGTGATCCTACACATGTGATTGAAATGAGTTCTTTGTAAGTGTCAGACGAGGGTGCACTCACGATGGAGCCAATCCGCATTATGGACCGTCGCATTCGACAACTACGACGTTGAATAGTCACTCAGGTCAAGGTCTAGTGAGACAATTATAGTCCACACTCGGCTACCACGAAGGATGCATATGATATATGTGCCAACAATTTCTGTATTTGTTTGATAGATTAGACATATAGATCTTATTAGATACTTTGTTTACTGCATCTTATATACTATACAACTTTGAGACGGAGTTTAAAACAATAGGGGGTGTATGTAACATCCCGCTCTTGCGAGCACATGTTATTGACTTATTCTTTGAGGACACTTGCATGAAAGTTATCCATTTATAGTACATGATTGTATATTTTGCTTATGGATTCTTATGATGATATTGATGGATTATTATTTATGTTGTTTCATATCTATGTATTGTCAGATGCCATTGATGAGTTTCCCCTTAGTGTGTAGGACACTTGATACATTGTGGATGTCAATGGCATCAATGGATCTCCTTGGACTCCGGATTGAGTCAGGGAGTGGACTGTATTGGTTTGAGTATTTCATTTATGCATATGTGACATATGATTGATTATAGTATGTTTTGTATATGGATCATTGACATTGTTTCATTGATGGATGCAGGCTAACAAATGCTTGCTAATATGACTCACATAAGGAGTAAAGTGGCCATGCACATAGACCAGATATTGAGGCAGAGGTGTGGCAACGTCCCTGTTATAACCTACTAACACTCTTGTTGTGGCTCAAATTGTAGGTTAACGATTACCTAGTTTAAGATCCATGACGCCATGAGGGAAGACTGATACAGTCGCTCACAAAGATTTCTAAGGGGTGCACAATAAGGCAAGGTCCTTATTCCTTAGAATCCCTTAGTCTCTCACAAGGTCGCCCAAATGGAGTGCGGACTCTAGGGGCTGGAAAACTACAAAACTAGTCAAAGGCGAGTGACACCCTTGGAGCACGAAGTGCATCTTGAAGGGCACGTCACGTAAAAAAAAATTGATTCAATGAATCTCGGTGGCCTAGAAAACCATGAGAGAATAATTAACCTTATAAAATCTTGAACATTGTCGGATCAATTAATCAATTAATTAATTAAGGATTGAATTTATTAATTATAATCCCTATAAGAGTTTAAGCCTTTGCAAATAAAATTTAATTAATCCTAAGTCTAAGTTAGTAAGACAACTAAAAACTAAATTTATAAATTAAATAATGAGAGGATGAAGTAAATCAATTTAAGAAATCAAGGAAAATAAAACAAACCTGAAGATTGATTTAATACACATATGTGCAAGAAATTACCAAATTGGAATTTGAGGTAAGAATGGAATAAAGCTAAAAGAATGGGTACGCATATAAAATAATCTAGAGTCTAGTTAACACTAGTCTAACTAGGAGAAGATTCATATTTTAACTCAACTCATATTTAGAAAGGATTCAGTCATTAATTGGGAATAAGGGGAATAAAGAGACAACTAGGAGTGCTTTTAGAAAGGGTGAGGAAAATTTAATTTAATTTAATTGAGTAATTTCTTGTGCAACTTGGGGAAATGGTGACAAGTGTATGGGGAAAATAATTCTAATTTATTTAATTAAAAATTGAATTAAATGTGAAAGTGAGAATGTGTCATGGAGGAAACTCCTATAAAGAAAATGGAAAATATGGAAAAGGGATCACACAGGGTGATGGGTAAAGTTATGCTGCAAAATTTTTGACTGGTTTTACTTGTGAGAGTTGGGATACTGAGCTTGAGAGGGAGTGGTGGCTCTACCTTGCTAGGAAAGATGAGATCTAGAGAATTTCTGTTTTGTGTGTGCGTGGCCCTTTTGTGGCTTGGGGGGCTGCGAGGGAAGAAGACTACCCCTAGCATTGGCTGGGAAGTATCGATGAAGTCTCTTCAATTAGAAAGTGGGAGTAAAAAAGGAGCATCAGCTATGGGATAATATATTCAAGTTCCATCTTCGATGGTTATAGTATTCTTATTGAAAAATACTAATCATAATTAGAGTTAATTGTACAGATAATTTTTTTTTATTATATGTCACTACTATATTAAACAATGTCATTTATTGGGCAAGGACCTTGAAGGATTTTATGTTGATCTACAAGTCTTTTCTGTAAATCGCAAAAATCCATGGATATTGTTTCTCTTATGGATACAGCCCAAGGGAATTGATCTACAAGGTTTTTATGTTGATCTATAAGTATTTTCTGTAAATTGATACAGCCCAAGGGAATTATAGCAAGCCTCCAACATGCCGACGAAAATAGTGGCGTTTTCAGACCTATGATGAAGGCCTAAACAAATTTAAACCCCTTAAAACCTACATTAAGAATCATGTGTGGTAACTTTAATACCCAATTTAAAAATAATAAGTGCTACCCAAGGGAGCTCCCTTCAGTCCAAGAAAAGAAGTTTACTGGACGAAATCATCTCCCGCATCATTCACACATCAACCCAGTCGTCCCGTCTGAGTGTAAAATCTTGAGTTGTTGAATGAATAAATTGGCAGTTGTTTCCAACAAGAAACCTTCCTTACTAGACTGGAAGAGAATTCCATTTCGCAGACATAATATTCATGAATGCCTCTTTTTTACTTTGGCTTTATAAGTTCTCAGAAAAACGATAGAATGAATGTTGATACAAATGAAATCTATGGGACGATAACAAATAACAGAAATATAAGTAAAAGGCCATTCTATTCTTTCGGAAAAATGGACTCGCATAGATTGACAAATTAAATATACATCTTTGACGATATGATTGAACTTATCCAAAGAACGAGAGCCTTTTAAAAGAGAGAATAGATATGGCCAAAGATATCGAGAATGCCACAACGCAGTCGAATTCTATTTAACAAATTCTCTCAAACCCGCTCATGGATTTCCCGCTTGTTCGTGCTGGCATTGGCTTTGTGTCTTGTCAAACAAAAAGCAAGCCTGAGACAAACTCCACCTTCCATTCAACCTATTGTCATCATCCCTTATTCCAGGATATCCAATCATCATGTTTAAAAAGGCAGGCCAATAAAATCATAGTGTTAAGAAATGATGGGTCCAAGTGCAGCACTCAACATAGTAAGCACTAGTAAAGTTTGTGAATTTGTAAGCATTCTCATCATTTTCTTCCCTTCCATTTTAATTTTCATATCAACGAAAACTGATACCTGTGGTCTGTCGAGACCTAATATATCTATTTTCTCTTCCCAAAAATGTTCGAGATTTCATCAGTTCGCATAGGGAACAATACCCTGGACAACCCAAAATTTTTTTGCAAAGACAAAGATATTAAAATGTTGGAATCAATGACTCTTTTTCCAATATTTCGGGAGATTCCCAGCATTTTCTTTATAAAGCGGACAAGCCACCCTCCATTCATGGATCGCTTGAGGTGGTAACTACTTGCGTGTTGTTTGTGATGTGTAGAGTTTTTATCATTCTCCACATGTATGCTTTGGTAGCAATGCACCTATGACAACTTCGTTTGACGTGTCTGTTAATTAGTCCAACCATGTGTTTATTTTTCTTAAATATCCAATTAAGTGGTTAGTAAAAATAATGAGAGGAAGATATAAAGGATCATTGCTTAAATTTAGGACTCTTAATTAAGTCTTTTGCAAATCAAATC
>CBVK0103609626.1:0-21007 GCA_900067695.1 Picea abies | reverse complement strand
CAAGGTAAGTCGAGCTTTTGAATCGGTGACCTCACATAATGGAATGTCTTAGCAGTGCACTCCATCATCGATTGTTCTACACCCCAGGGGCCTTCATCTTTTACATTTCATTGTGTATCATCATTGAATTTTATAAGTGACTTTATTTTTTGTAGTTTTGAACAAGTTTAATAGGAACATCTCAATTCTCACTCAACAAGGAAAAGCCTATAAAAAAAATCATATGATAATGACCAATTTGTATTCAAAAAAATTCTAAATGATTTCGAAGAGGCCCAAAGATTCGTTGAAGAGAAGAAAACATGAGCAGGCCCTAAGACCCCAGTAAAAAGCCACAAAGGTAATAAATAGTATATACTTGAAGTTATCACTTTTAATATGCTTGCAAAAATATTTTTTGATATGATTTTAATTTGTTATCCTTCTTTGATGTAATCTTGTGTTATTGACCTACTTTTGTGGTCATTGTCGAACATTGATAAACTTAATTGATCGTCTCCTTTCTTATGTATGTGCATGAATGGATACACAGAACTTAACTATTACAATTTAGTGATAAATGGGCCTATCATAGATTCTCTAAAACTACTAGGAGGAGAGACCATATTGGGTGAAATGTATTCAAATTAGTCTTCTATATACTCACTCGTGTTTCTAGTCCTTCATATTTTACATTTTGTTTTGTATTTGCTAGAATCGACAACTAGGGGGGCTCATACTTGCGTGACACATGGTCGAGTTCAACCACTACCACTATAACCTCCAGGTGTTCCCATGTTGCCCCACACGCGACATACAAGGTAAGTTGAGCTTTCAAACCGGTGACCTCACATAATGGAGTGTCTTAGCAGTGCACTCCATCACCGATTGTTCTACACCCGAGGGCCCTTCATATTTTACATTTCATTATGTATCGTCATTGAATTTTATAAGTGAATTCATTTTTTGTAGTTTTAAACAAGTTTAATAGGAACATCTCAATTCTCACTCAACAAGGAAAAGACTATAAAAACAATCATTTGATAACGACAAATTTGTATTCAAAAAAATTATAAATGATTTCAAAGAGGCCCAAAGATTCGTTGAAGAGAAGAAAACACAAGCATGCCCTGACACCCTAGTAAAAAGCCACAAAGGTAATAAATAATATATGCTTGAAGTTATCACTTTTGATATGCTTGCAAAAATATATTTTTATATGATTTTAATTTGTTATCCTTCTTTGATGTAATCGTGTACTATTGACCTACTTTTATAGTGATTGTCGAACATTGATAAACTTAATTGATCTTCTCTTTTCTTATGTATGTGCATGAATGGATACAAAGAAATTAACTATTACACATTCTTTAGTTTGAGCCAAGAGGTTTGCAATCAGAGAGTGTTTTGTAAGTTTATCAATGTAATCTCATTTATTATGTTAATATACAAAATTAAGACAATATATTATTAAATATGGTTCTCTTATTGCATATAGTTAAACAACTATACTTGTGAGCCCAATATGGAAAAACTAAAGTATGCCTTGAATAAGAGTTATGAAATAATGGTGGAAGATATGTAGCTTGTTACCCCCTGACATACATATTTTTTTGCTTATTGACAGTGGTTCCATAGATGAGATATATGTTTCTCCGTGGACATATGGTTAGACATGCTTCCCACATTTTCTCAACTAACTCACAATTGATTATTATTATGCTTGATATGCATGAGGTACATTATTTCATTGTTTCATATTGGGTGTTAATGTCTCATGTACTTGACATGAAAGTGGAGATCATTGGTTGAGTCAGATAAAGGATCATGATGCTCTAAATTTGTGCTCTTTTCCTTGTTTCACCTTGGTGGATCATCATCATCCTCTAGATAAGTGTTATCACTCTTGGGTTGAGTCATACTACTAGGGGATTTGATATATGTAGCATGTCCATATCCCAATCCATACTTAACACTCTTCATCCTTCCTGATTTCCATCGTCATGCTCATGGGTTGGTTGTCATATGTCATAGAAAGGATTCATGCTTCATAGTCCCATGAGTAGAGCCTCCCCCTAAACGAGCTATAAGCTCGAGGTGAAGAGAAAATGAAAAAAAGAGAAAAAGAGAAAAGAAAAGTAAAAAACCAAAGGAAATAAAGCATGAGAAATGCCCCCTCACTATGAGGCCATTACCCCCAAGTCCTATGCAATAAAATGCATATCTAAAATGGGACTAAATGAAATAAAATGAGAGTCAAAAGCCAAAAAAGGTGAGATAAAGAAAAAGGCAAGGGTAGTAAGAAACAGTGTCGAGGAAAGGGTAACTCAATGCAAAAGTGCTCCCTCATATTTTAAATACACTCATGTGGATGAATATCGTAACAACCTCATCATGGTCGTGCAATGCAATTCATGAAATTACTCACCAAACCATATCATCTATCACTACACATTCTCCTTGATTGGTTTTCTATGAACTGCTTCTCTACTTAGATATTGACACATGTAATGGGGGTTAATGATGCCCCAATCATACCTAAGCTTCGCAAATAGAATGAATTCTATGAGTTATTGTGAAGTTAGAAGATGATACTTAATGTTTCTATACCAAATGGTATTTGCATTTTGGCGTGACTCGCTTTTTATGTTGCATTGGGATTTTAGCATATGTTTTGAGGGCGACCAGCTTTAGGAGCAATTATCTTTTGACACAGTGTCCATATTTCTACCAAATCGATGCCATTAGATGCAGAGTGGCTACAGTATTTCAAAAATGTGGTCATAATAGAAATTCAAGCAAAAATTGACCATCAATTATGGTGCTTTTAAAATCTACCGTGAGGTGATTATTGTCGAATTTTTGACCATTCATGGGACACCGTTGGAGGAGATCATTGTGTAATAAGACCACATTTCTTGAATAAGGCCCATTAAATAATTAGTTAGTTGTCTTGTAAAAATGGTCATTTTTATTAATAAGGCCCAAATTAGATGGTCCACCTTCATTATAAAGGGCCCATAGGTAGTTAAGATTCTCTATGGATAGTTATATATTGAGTATAAGGTTATGTAATGTTTTGTCAAGAATTGTTACTGTATTTGGAGCATTGCTCTTGGAGGTTGCCCCCTTGAAGAGGTAAGTGAACATAGCTCTCTATTTTTTAGAATTTATCTCTTTTTTTTCTTGTGTTATGGGGTTTTGCACTATATTTTATGTGATTTCTTTAAATTTTTGGGATTAAGTACACTATGAGTGGTATTAGAACTCTTTCCTTAGCACGAAGTGGGAGAATTTTGGGCACAAAGTGGGATTTTTTTATTTATTTTTCTCTGCTGATTTTCGACAGAAGAAAAGAAATTAAAAAAAAAAAAAGAGGACGGAAACATTAAGGTCAATTTCTAAAAACTTTCTATGTAGAATTTGGAGAATCTAGCCCAATGATTGAATTCTTCTAAAAAAACACCCAATTGAAAGAAAAAAATCATCCAAAACGGAGTCTAGGAAGTGGAGATATCATTGATTTAAAATCTATGAATTTCACATATTGGACATCTTTTGATGGATTGCACAAATTTTAGTAAAACTAGTGTCAATAGATCTAGAGAAGTCGTGGCATTTCATAATTGGGGTCATAATAGCCAATATGAAAAATATAACATAAGTTGTGATCATTTTACATTTTCGACCTCAAACCCTAACTTGCACATGTTAGTTTTTGGTGATTTAAAGATCTTTTTCTTGGGTTAGCAAGCTCATAATTTTTTTTTTCAAAGACATGTTCTAGTGTCTTTAAATAACACCATGATATGTCATTCAATGGGTAAAACTATAGTAGGGGAAGAATACACGAAGGAAATACAAGTGGAATCACATTGTTGGAAACCCTTGTAACCCCTATTGGTATCCCTTCGAGTCCACATCAGACAATACCTATATACGAAACGTCACTTCCACATAGCCTTGGGTATATAGGAAATCCCCTATGTATACCTGAAACCATCTTTAGATAAACTAATCGATTGTCTTGTTGCTATAGTACACCAAGAATAACACTTGGGGAGACCACTCTCTAGTTCCTGGGTGGTCAAGTAGTACAGCTAAGGGCACGATCAAGCCTCCTTAGATGGTGCCATGAGATATTGGGTCGAGTACCACTGTTGGACCCTACATGTAGATCATAGAACTATAGCACTAGACACTCCTTTGTTCTAAGGACACTATTTTTTTGCAGTGAGCTCACCCATGAAGGATAATACCTATAAACCACCTCATACTTCCTCGAAAAACATGACCACCTGCTCTACTACAAATAGGTTGGAACTCGTGGAAGACCAGCTAAAGAAACTTCAAGAGAACATAAAGGGGTTCAATGAGAAGTTTGATAAGAAGCTAGATGAGAAGTTCCAACAACAAAATCAACAAAAGCTAACCAACTTCGAAAAGATGTTCACTGAGAATAAGATGAGTATGCTCACTCGAGGCATACGAGAAGAACACCACTGGACTGCCCAACACATTGAGCCACACCAGGAAGAAACTTCTAACTCGAGACTATTTATCCACCCATAATCCTCTTTAGGTTCGCATAAAACATAGAGCAATGGATAATAACATTCAACACCATTCTCCTGAGGTGGATCTAAACAAGTTTGATGGTTTTGACCCATCAAAATGGGTCACCCAGATGGAACATTACTTTGCCCTCCATGGCATTATAGATGACATGATGAAGCTTAGGGTGGGGGTCCTATATCTAGATCTGGAACGATGGCAATGGTGGGAATGGCACAAAAAATCCTATGCAAGCTACATCACTTGGAATCAATTTGTTAAAGATACTCACTATTTGGGGTGACTTACCAAGTTACGCCAAACAAACTCGGTCACAAACTTTATGGAAGCCTTTGAACAATTATCCATTCGTACAGAGAACTTAATAGATTCTTTCTATAAAGAATGTTTCATTAGTGGCCTCAAGGAGGAGATTCAAGCTCAATTTAGAATGTAGTATCCTACCACATGGTTAAAAGCGACTCAAAGGGCTCTAGAAGCAAAGGCAATGATCAATGCACAAATAAAAAACCCAACCTTCATTCCTCGCATTCGTCCTCCCCAAGGTACTTCCCCTGGCAAAACTCCCTTGAAATTACAAAGGTTGTCTCCAACATAAATGGCATATTTCCAACAAAGGTTGTCTCCAACGGAAATGGCAGATTGCCAAAGACGGAGACTCTGCTATAATTGTGACGAAAAATATGCTACAGGTCATCGATGTAAAGCACTGAAATTGCTCCACATAAATATGACCACTTAGGAAGTACCGAAGAGACACCAAAGTTAAAGGTTGAAGACGCCAACACTCTCAAGTGGATATTGAACCTCCATTCTCTCATGAAGAACCACTCATATCCCTACATGCATTATCATGCATTTTGACTCCACAAGCCTTGAAACTCACAGGTCACATCAAGCATAGGAAAGTCATAGTCTTGGTTGACAGTGGTAGTACTCACAATTTCATTCACAAGAGAGATGTAGAAGAAACCCATTGTTTCATACACCCGATGCAGAACTTTTAAATTATGATCGCCAATGAAGGTATGATGAAATGTGGGGGCAGATGTGAAAATGATAAACTCTAAATGGGAGACTATCAACTCAAAACCCATCTATTTCCCATCGATATGGGTGGGCGTAATATAATATTGGAGGGAAAATGGCTATGTACGTTGGGACTAGTCACTATGGATTTCAAAGAACTCTATATGAGTTTCACTAAAGAGGGTCATGTACACACCTTTTGAGAGTTTCAAGCGAGCTCTCCTGAAATTCATCTCTTGTCATATGGGCACAAGGATCTATATTCCAAGAATATATATATATATATATATATAGGACTTGCATTGGGCAGATGGTTCAACCACTCGTGTCCCTTGAGGTTACCAATGGTTATTGCCACTAATGGTTGAGCCACCATCCATCTAGATATTTCAAAAAAGGGGAGATCTCACAAGGTTTTCCCTCAAATACACACACACACATAAGATGAACAAATATCGTGAAATCAATCTCTCTCTCTCTCTCATATATATATATATATATATATATATATATATATATATATATATGAGTTGAACAAATATCAAACAAATCTATCCTCATCCATTATGCTTGGCCTTACCTTTCCTTTTGAACTCACCTTGTGGGCCCAAACAAATAAGGTGGATGTGCAAAGTATAACCCAACTAGACTACAAGGCTCATGTCATGTAGCACCATAATGCTCAAAGACTTGCAAGACATTAAAATGTGTGTGAATGGAGAAATATTATTCAAAATAAATGATTACATCATTGGGTATATCATGTGGCATGATTTGGAAAGTGCCCTAGGAATAAAAAATCCTTATTTACTTGATCATTTGTGCATGGTGGACTCGTTGAACGAAGAAAGCCATGACATTTTGTCTTAATTTGATCGATTTGTGCCATACATAGTTGTATGAATTCCCTTGAGCATTTGTTTTGGTTATACCAAAGACCTCAACACCTTGGGATTAGGTCAAAAGCCCTTAGACGCACTTATCTACCTCATCGATTTCTTGGAAAGTGGAAAGTGGTTATGTTGGTTGACAAGAGACTCTCAATAGTGGATATTGACAAGGCCTAGCATATGTTCGAAATTTAAATTATTTTCCAACCCTAGAAAGCTATAAATTGAGTTGTCTTTAAACAAAAAGACCGTGACATTTTACTATGTAATAAAGTTTCTATAATGATGAATTTGTCATTTTTAATTCCACATGCAAGTGGCAAAATGCTCATTAAATGTTCAACACTTGTAGCAATGGCCAAAGTACTTCAATGGCAACCCTTGCATAGTGAAATCTTGTCAAACCAATCAAGATTGTGGCCACCTTTGCCATCTCAATGTATAGGTAGTTCACAAAGGCAACACGTGCCCCAATTTCATGAGAGAAAGAAGCACCTACAATGCTAGTTGTGTGGCCAACATGATGAGATATGTTTCCCTCCTTTGTTGATAAGGTACAATATGTACATTAGCCATCTCCAAGGGGTCATGTCTAGTCAACACAAGAGCCCACAAGTTGTTAAGAATCCACTACATCCATCTAGAAAGCCCATGCCATGTGATTATTATCTAAAGGCCGATGTTGTTATGTATACTTCAGTCATGTTGTTTAGCCCTCTAAATTTATTATAATATGATTTTATGTTACATATAATTCAAGATAATCCACTTTTATGTTTTGTTAATAGATTAGTTTAATAAAAACTGTATTCTATTAAATTTAATTTGGTTTTATAATACTCAAAATTTTAAAAGAATGATTTACTGTATCTGAAATCAAATTTACATTATCTTTCTCTATAAAATAATAAAATATTAATTAAGTTCATATTATTATTTTTATGAAAATATAAAATTTTCAATAAAATAATAAAAAATCTAGGGTGGGTCGAACCCACAAAAGTATAACAATTTACAAGCGTCGAACCCATAAGAGTGTATGTACAATTTACAAGGGCCTTTTGGGCCACAAAAGACTAGAATACTCATTCCCTCTATAGAGATTAAAAACTTGAAAGATAGTTGGATGTGCTCTTTATTCCTTCCCTTTAAGAATAGAAAAGGACAAAATACTTGAATCATGAAATAAATTTGACACGGCTAATCCATACATATTAGGCCCTCACTTCTCTCATTAGAGGTGGTGTGTCGGCCAGTCATCCAGACTTTTGCTGACCTTGGTCCAACCACTGTATCCTCCAACTGCCAGAATCGTATTCAATGTATTTTTCCGTAAGTATGCATGATATATTGGAATTGATTTCGACAGATACAAAATATGCTAAATATATATTGTTCCAAACCCGGTATTATCCACAGCAATTGGCGTTGAAACTATCAATTTTTAAGATCAAGTAAATGCCAATATATCCATTCAAAAGAACTTGTGCACTCCTTGAAAACAAGGCTGGAAAGATGCAACAAGAAACAGAACATAAAAAGGAGTAATAATTTAAGAATTTCCATTGATGGGCAACCAAATATTCTTCATGTTTACTGTGTAACTAGGTCGTTGGCCTTGATCTTATCCTCCTCCAATGCCTAGATGACTTTCAAAAGCTGTGGTGGGCTGAAAGAAAAATATTAGAATATCATTAGGGTTAATTAATTTGTAGCTTTTTTGTTATATAAAAATATAAAGGTACGCATTCTTGGATTTTAGAAAAAGAACAAAATAGGGGAAATGATGATGGAAACATTGATATTTCATTTCTAAATCTTTGCATTGTTGGGTCCACATCGATCATAAGTGAACCTAAAAAAAATGGGCCAGACATACAATATGTGAGCCAGCACCCTTGTGTGTAGGGATTCCCCTTTCCTGGAGGGAGCTAATGGACTTTTAATGTTCACCGTCTCTCTCAAGAAGCACCAATTCAGTAACTGAAAAAAAGGGAAATGAAGGGTAATTTGGAGTATCCTTGAGGTCATAGTGACCATGTGAAAAAATTTCACCATAGTTAATGCAGACCTCCCAAGCCCTGGTTTGAATGTGGGTGCCTCAGAATTACATTTAAGCCCTAATCCTCACCAGCTCAAAATTAAAAAAGATAGAAATTACAATGAAAATGCAGCAAATCAAACATGAAATGCAATGGATTCTCAATGACTATAATAGACTATAAAGCCTTTACTACAAGAAATAAAACAAGTCGGAGGATATTTAACACAGCAAATTGCACATACACCTGCAGGGTTCGATAAGCATGTTCTGATGAAAATAAAACATATATATTGAGGTACAATGTGTGAAACAAGAACACTCGAAACCCTCAAAAGTTAGTTTAAACCCTATATATAATTAGATTCAAGAAAACACATACCCAGCAATCAGCCAAATATCAGGGCAAAAATATTGAACCAAATTTTAATAAATGATCCTTGCATTTCTAAGATAAAATATCCATCCATAAAACTGCTTGAGTTTATAAAACAAGGTTATCGGCGGTCCGACTCTCCACACCAAGCTTATAGACAATCATCCTTATGCTTCATCTTGAGATCCTATGCTACTTCTGTCACAGTAGGCCAGCAAATAATCAATATAAGTTACAGACCAAGTGAATATTCTTAGCAACCTGAAAGATGTCCGATCCATGGCATAATCATATTATCTGAAGACAAGTAATAGTATGCTTTATATTTCATCCACTCGCATCCATGGTTAGCTGCCAAAACTATTGTTGAACTGTGATCCAAATAGTTTCCAGATAATACTAAGTTTCTTCTATGGGGCAAAATGACGAAGACAACAAAAAACTTGTGGCAATTAATTTGATACAATATGGCTGAATGCCAATAAGCAGTCAATTGGAAGAATCTGTACCATAGTATAAGACCTGATCCAATGTCCCAAAGGATCTTCCACTTGCAAAGTCTGGAACAGAAACCAACCATAGAAAAAATGATGTTTATTTCCACATTTCTCTCACCCCCCCTTCCCTATCAAACCACAACTTTAGTCCACCGCTGTCAATCAAAAAATGCCATTGTTTCTCGATCAGGAGAGACAGATACAAATAGTCCATATTAGGTAAACCAGTTAAAGGTTGAGGAATGGGCATTGCTTCCTCGCATGCTCTGGAATCAACTTTATAAGAAGATCTGGAGTAGCACCCTTTAATTCTGCATTTTAAACCAATGACAGCTATTATTTAAAGCATAGTAAACAAACTCAAAACAGGCAAGCAGCAGCATGTGCACAAGAAATGAAATAACCATCATCCCGAATATATATATATATATATATATATATATCATTTTTCACTTAAGTGCAACAAGAGAAATGGGATAAGAGGTTTACCCTGAGGTTTGAAGTTGAACAATGGAGGCAATGGACGCCCATTTGGCAGGCGGGTATTGGGATCCCGAAGTTCATCAAAGAAAGGATGTATACAAGCTTCCAACTGTGGTAAATTATTTCAGCAGCCTAAAATTAGAATTATATTCCTCAGATTGAACATTTTTACAATTTGTTACACAGTTCCCAACAAAATTACTTACAGCAGTGCACCGAAGGTTTGGTGAATACTGGAGGAGCCTAGAGACAAGATCTACAGCCTCAGGTGGCATACGCTTATGGAAAATCTGTTGGAACAAGGCATGTTAATTAATAGACTCAATGACTTGAGAAGTATCCAAAGACACATTGGTTGCATATACTAACCTTGTGCCAAGGGTGAGCCTTTATTTGTGGAAACTTGAATTCAGTATAGTTAGGATTCATGCATTTAATTTCCTCACGTGTTGGAGTACCAAGGACCTGGAACAAATAAAACAAGGGTTACTTAAGGAAAACCCCTATAAAGTCAAATTTGCCTGGGCAAAACATAAAGGGTGGTGTGCAAGAAATAAAAATACACCTAAAATGAAAGTATCATACCTTGATAATCTCCACAAGCTGATCGACTCCACTCTCACCTGGGAATAGAGGCTGTACAAGATTCAAAAGATATAAATGTGTACAATAACTGATATAAGAATAGCAATCACATTGTCAACTTATTTATAGAATACTAATGTAATGAATAAATCAATAAATTCGTTGATAAGTAAAATTAGTTCATTACCTGACCAAGAAGCAACTCAGCAAGGACACACCCCATGGACCATATATCAATGGCGGTTGTATACTCTGTTGCTCCAAAAATAAGTTCTGGAGCACGATAATAGCGAGAACATATGTACGATATATTTGGCTCACCCTTGACCTGTTATAAACAGCATAATGTAATTGAGACTAGAAGTGGAAAAAAAATGCCAAAAGGAAAACCACCTAACCTTAACCAAACAGCAGACCACCATAATGTTACTTTCAAATCATAAAGCATTGATCTCTAAATGTGCAGATAAGATAATATTGTAAATAATGGTGCAAAATTCAAGAACTATAATTGTAACTCCAATAAACTATCGAAACACTCACCAACACTTTTGCACTTCCAAAGTCACAGAGCTTAAGCTGATGAGTGTGAGGATTGACCTGTTGAAGGTTCACTTCAATTAATGGAGAAAACAATAAAAGGAACCCTACATCAAGGTAAATAATGAAAACAGGCAATAGGATGCTTAAGTGACGGACCAGAAGATTCTGAGGTTTTATGTCCCTGTGACATACTCCAATACCGCCATGAATATAGGCCAGGGCCCTACAGATCTGAAGCCAAAAAATTCAAATTAAGATATTTCACAAGTATAGAAGAAAATGGCCAAATCATTCTGACAACAAAGAGCAGTAAGTGAGGATCTCCAAACCTGATAAGTATATAATTTTACATAAAGAAGTGGCATCCGTTGATTCATCCTACTGTAGTGCTTTGCTACACGATAAACTGTCTCTGGTACATACTCCAACACCAGATTGAGATAGAGTTCATCCTTATCAGTGGTTGAAAAGAAACAATGCTTTAGACAGACAATATTTGGATGATCCAGAAGGCGCATTGTTTGCAGTTCACGGTTCTTATATCGTTTGTCCTGCAGGACCTTTTTAATTGCTACAGTCTCCCCAGTCTCTAAGCATTTAGCCTGGGTAAGGGAGAACAAGTATAAGAAATTTACAATATTCTTATTAAATCATGTAAAATGCCCTACCTGTGATTTCTGATTCCCAACATGAAGAAAAATAAGACACTGCTACATGCTAAGTTGCTGGAGTCAGGCAAAAGCCTTACCTGAAAGACAATTCCAAAAGATCCAGTTCCTACCACACGTTCTGCCATGTAGCTTATGGTCTGGAATTATGAATATGAAAATAGCAACCCATATGTTATTGTAATGTGGATATCCATATAGTCCAGAGGAAAATGCTGCAAACTACTACACACTTACTTGCTTAGGTTGGCCATTCCTTCCACCAATGGTGGTGACTATGATATGGCCCGTCTCTGTACCATTTCCATCCACTACAGTAGCTTCCATTTCCTGCAAGGATGTCTTACTTTTCAATACAAGCGGAAATACTGAATGTGAAACATTAGTCAATACCAGATTTAGCTCTAAGTCAGTTTATGGTTAAATGCAGTGACAGATGTTTTATGTGTTCTCCATGGCCCTCATATTTAAGCCTAGTCAACATAATCAACAATAAACAACCTTTGAAGTACTGGTTTCCACCTTGTCATCTTTAATCTTCATCTCATTCATTTCTTCGGGAAGTTTGTCCACTCCAATAATGTTACCACGGACTGTATTTGCTGCTGCTGCAGATGCAACACTTACAGAGGCCATATGCTGTACAGAAGCCTCTTCTGCAAGTTCAGCGTTCTATGCTTACTTGATAACTTTCCTTTAACTATTGTGTTCCTCTTATTGCTGCTTCACTTAGTATGATGGTTTACACTGGCCAAAACACATGCACCCTTTAATCAGTAAAAGAAGATATAATCCAGATAAAAATAGAACCACTTCCTACCGTTCAGTAAATAAAGACAATTGGAAGAATTCTCTTCAGGTTTGTTGGAAGCTTCCTGCATTCTGTGAATGTATTTTTCTAAAAGTAAATCAAACTGGAGTTGACTGAACTGTGACTTCTTGCTGTTTCCAAAGTACATAACAAGACTGAGAGAGACAATTCCCGGTGGCTGACTTTACTAAATACCCTCTGCATTTTATCTCAAAATAAATTTAAGTTTGTTCCAGCAATTTTCTTATGACAATACCTGAGGTAGATTAGGAATAGGCAAAAATCTGTTTTCATTGGAATTCCTTGATCTGACCTAGACAGAATTTCCTAAGAGAAAACAAAATAGTATGAAGGTGCACATTTGGAAATTAATTGGCAATCAAACGTATAAGTTGTCCTAGTTTATATACCACTGGAAAGGGACACTCCAAAAAGATTCTCTTGTTTAATGGAAAAAATAGTCAGAACAAGGGGACCCTCAAAAGACTAACTCAGTGCTACATTTGTAGGCACTTATCCAGATTTAGAACGCGGAACAATGAAGATACCAGCTTCAATTAAATGTCCATTTTGCTGATGATTCACTGCTCTTACTCCAGAACTATCCCACGGTTATTTCAAAGGTCCAATGTCCTTCCTTGACATTTTCAGTAAAGCTGCTGGTGCCATTGTAAGTGAGGAAAAGACAGTCACTCTCATCATAGGGCAAAATGAATTTCTTGCTTTACTTAATATGAAATGGAAACTCATTCAACCAGGGAAAATTGTCCACTATTTAGGAACCCAATTTGGAATTGATGTGCCTGTAAAGGCTCTTTTGGGACTGGATTTTGCACAAAGCATGCTTAAACATTGGGCAGATCAAAACATTCCTCTTGCAGGTTGAGACACGATCACAGATAGAATCCTGGTTGCAAGTCATATCTCTGATTCTTCTCATCTCTTTCTTCCCAGTACAGGGTACAGTCAAATGAAAATGCTTCTTTGGTGTTTTCTTTGGAAGATGTTGGGGGAGGAAGGTGGGAGGAGGGGCCCACAGTTGCTTTCCTGCAACCTCTGCATTTATCCTTGAAAAGGTTGGAGAGCTTGGCTGCTCAAGGGACTGAGTAAGCAGAGAATTGGGTAATTAAGGGTACCAGAGCAATGCACCCTGGCAGATACTCCTTTGGCACCACATACAAAATGCTACATGTGTAATTGTCATACCTGGCCCCTATGGTCTCTATAACATCATCAGTGCAGCTGAAGCTTTAATATCTCTTTGGTTCGTGTGTTTTCAAAAGGATTCGTCAAGCATGGCAGTTAGATATCCAAATAATTACATTGGGACTGTGTATTATCACCTAAGCCACCTGGTTCAAATTCGAATTCAAGTTTGACGACCTTGAAGTTCGACAAAAATTTGACCCTTTAAATTTTAGTAATAAAATTTGACATTAAATTCGACATACTAAAAATTATAAATAATAGAATGAAAATATATGTAATTAAAGAATATCGAGAAAAATTGGAATGAATCAACAAAAACAATTGGCAGATGACGTGAATAAAGTGAAAAAATCTAGAAATCGACAAGGGAATAAATTGAAAAAAATGCAGAAAATCGCCAATTTCTTGGAGATTTATTCCACATTGTTAATCCCAACGAATGCAATGTTATTAATTTCTTCAAGTAAAGATTGATGTTAGCTTTACCTGTTCCTTAGACTGTGTTCTCCTTCAGCGTAAGTTCCCACAGCCTGGTCCTGGAATCTGGTGTGGCCGCAAGTTGCCTAGTGCGCTATAGCCTCTAACCAAAGCTGTGATCTAACCTAACCGTCACTACGTGCCTGTAGACTGGAGTCTGGACTGAGCAGGGACTCTTGAGACCGAAGGCGAGTGCGTCAGGCAGAGGAAATGAAAACTATCATCACGCTCTGGCATCTGCGTGGAGGAAACTGGAAAACATCAGGTGGATCGAGCATCGAAGGAAACGAAAACCACACAAAGGGCTAGGGTTTTTTTTTTAACTTTCTGTTGAATTCGAGTCGAATTTCCAGGAACTTGCGATTTTCCAGCGGAATTTACTCATGTCAGAGTTCGGGTTTGAGATCAAGTGTGGGTTCAACTTAAGATTTGCTGAACTGGATCAAATTTGTTCACGATGTTTTCAAAATCAGCGAATTTTGAATTTCAAAGAAAAAATGCGCCGAATGCGGTGATTTAGATTATCACCGAAGATACAATTTCATTACACAATCTATTTGGACTTTCCCAATGGAAAGAGCGCATTTTGTGTTAATTCCTTCCTTTCCAGGAAAACAGTTAGCAAAGAAGGGCTTTTCATGCATGGGAGATTTGTGGGACAAGAACGCAGATAAGTGGCTATCTCAGGGAACTCTTAATCAGTATCAAAGAGATCGTGTTGTTGACGAACCTACTTTTTCTGCCAGTTGTTGGATGATTCCAGATGAGTGCTTAAGCTACATTTGGATGCTGATGGACCTATTTGGAAGGATTATAAACATATTATGAGAAGCCACTTATCAACTACCAAAACAAGGAGTTTTATGTCATGATTTGACCAACTTGTTCAAAGGTTATTTAATAAGAATTGGAATGTTAAAGATTACAAAACAAGGTGAATCAGGAGGTGTCAAGGAGTCTGAAAGTGCCACTCTTCTTTTAAGACTCTAGTTCTTTGGTGGTTGGTCCTTTAAACAACTTAGAGTTACTTTGGGAGATTTGTGGGACAAGAAAGCAGGTAAGTGGCTATCTAGGAGGACTCTTAATCAGTATCAAAGAGATCAGGTTATTGACCAACCTACTTTTACTGCCAATTTTTAGATGATTCCGGATGATTGTTTAAGCTACATCTGGAAGCTCATGGACCTATTTGGAAGGATTATAAACATATTATGAAAAGCCACCTAAGAACTACTGAACCGAGCCTTATGCCAACATTCAACCAACTTGTTCAGTTGCAGATTATTTAATAAGAATTGGAATGTTCTAGATAACAAAACAACACACAGATCAGGTGCTGTCAAGGAATCTGAAAGTGCCACTCTTCTTTTAAGACTCAAATAATTTGGTGGTTGGTCCTTCATAACAGCTTAGTTGTAAAGGATAGATTCCATCATACTGGTTTTACAAATAGATGTGGTTTTTCACTAAGAGGAAACGTTGGAGCATGTAATGTGAAATTGCAAAGTTTACTCAAATATTTTCAGCCTAGATTGCTGCTGAGTAGTGATCTCTTTGTTTCTCCTCTTCATTGAAAAGGGGTTATGTTTGGGGACAAATGTATGATCCAACGGGCAGACAGGAGTATGTGGGATGTGATCAGATATCGGCATCTCTTTCTTACGGAAACAAAACTATTGTGCAACTTCTCGTGAGGTGAATACTTCATTCAGCCTGAGAGAAGTTTCTGCATTTAGATCTGATTTGGCCATCAAGATTTTAGCCAAATAGGAAATACATAGATACTCTTTGAGTTGAAGCCAAAGAGGAAATGCTAGCTCTCATTGCACATGTAGAAAGGGGGATTATTGTGTGGCCACTCCTTGATTCCTGGATATGCAACAGCCTTCCTGTATATGTATTTCAAGTATGATGAGATATATGATGCTTTTCAAAAAAATAAAACACTTCAAAGACATTGAATGCACAGATGACAGGCATGCAGCATAAATCAGATTGCAGAAACTTGCCAATTGCTGCATTTCACTTTAAGTAAGTATTCATCTCAACTATGCATGAATGCATCACAATAGAAGCACAGGATATTGACAAACTTCATAATTGTGCTTTCTAGAACATGCCAGCAAATGGGACCAACAAATGGCATTACAAATGGAACCTTACTGATTCTACTGCACAATATAAGTACCCCATAGACCTTGGGTTTTAGTATAAGAAAAATACAGTATGTTATTTTCAGAGAAGAATCTCAAATTCAGTACCCAAGGTCAGTCAGTCAACTCTCATGAGTCGACAGAAAGTTGAATCAATATTATCTCAGAATTATTTGCCACAATGTCAATTCCACACTGTTTAAAAGAATATTCTCAGGGATATAAATTTATAATCAATCTTGCAATAATGATAATGCAAGGTCTGGCTCTTGTTTTGCACATCACAACTGCTAAATGCAGTCAAGGAATTGACTTTTAAACATCATAACTGCCAAATACAGCCAAAATGTTGCAGTTTTGGCAGTTATATGGTGCTTCTGCTATTTGATAATCATTTCAAGAATGGCCTGGCCTTCATTACACTCTACATTACGCTTTTTGAGCCTAATACTTACTGTATTTAGCAAAACCATCTATGCATAGATAGAAAATTTTGCCAATATAAATATTGAAACAACTTCCCACTATAGAATGCCAGATGCAACATCAATATTTCTTTTCATTTTCTGCAAAGGTCAAACAAAATTGAACAGATTTGTCTTCAGACTTTCTGTGAGGTTTTAACATGTTGAAACTTGAAATAAGTATAAGTAGCACCATAGGAGAGTAAGCAGAAATTGTCGATTTAGTAATGGTCAAAAAGCAGAAAATTTTGTGCATGGAGTGAAGGGGGCTCTTATGGAGATTGAACAGATAACCTTTGATATTCAAATTTCAACCATATATATCAATTTTATGACTTCAAGGGTATTCTCAATTTTATGGTTTGAAAGGCACCTCTAGTATAACCTAGCATGTTGAGATCACAAGTTCAAACAGTAAATTTATTGGAGATGGTGCTTGTGACCTGAGACTGGACTGGATTGCTTTGGCTTGTCTAATTCAAACACTTGCTCAAGGAGACAGACATCTTTTTTCTTTGCAAGGAACACCTCGCAGGGAAACTCCCAGGCACTTCCCTGCATTCATGGATGGTACCCAATGCAAACCAGTTGGTGGCAGTCGGCACTGATTACAACACCTGACCCAGCAGGGACATCGAGTGAGACACACAAAGGCAGCCAGACCAGAGAATCAAACCCAAGACCTCCTGCACGAAGCTCAAAGCACTCAACCACTCAAGCTATCCTACTGGGCTCAAAAAGGAAGAGATCATCCCTGGACAATGGGTCTAGAAGAGGCTGTGTCATATACCCAAAGCCTGTTTTCTAGCCAGGAGACAGACATCTTATGACAAACGATAATTAAATAACAAAAGAAAACCCTTCTCATGTTATTTTATACAATGATCACATTTAACATTTATGCATGGCATGGCAATGTATATGGATGGCATCAATATTTTTGGTGATATTGACAATTGGGAAACTAGTAATTGTGTAGTTTCTACTTCAGTGTCTAATGCATATTTGATTAAATGTTCATTGTGTCCAATTGCATCCTATCTGTATATGGATGGCATCAATATTTTTGGTGATATTGACAATTGGGAAACTAGTAATTGTGTAGTTTCTACTTCAGTGTCTAATGCATATTTGATTAAATTCCAATTGCATCCTATCTGTCCTGACACAAATATTTCTATCATTATGATTATTTTAGAGAATTTACCATTCCCACCCCAAAGCAACCTTTGTATCCACTTATTTTTTGAGAATTTATCATTCCTTCCCCCCAGCAACCCATGTGTTTACCCTGACAGTGCACTCCATATGATTTTGATATTGTTGGTCATAATCTCAATTCTCAGCAACTTAATTTAATCAGGAAGAATAAATTTAAATTTTATTCCAAAAAGTATGCATGTATCCTGCCATTATAATAATAATAATAATAATAATATATTTTTAATGTCACGGCCAAGCCAGCACACCAAATTGGTGTATGAGACCCCCCTGTTTGTGGGACAAGGGACCCCCCTCCGCCCAGCGATTTGACTGGTAAAGTCTACGAAGGTATACATACCCTACCCCCCTCTGGATTTGAACCTGTGACCTCTTAAGAGGAAACACATGTTCTTAACCATTAGGCCCACTCAGGCTGTATAAATCACCAGCATTTTTATGCATGTATCCTGCTATTATAAATCACCAGCATTTTTTAAAAGAATGTGACTAGCTCACAATGTAACAATTCTTGTAATTTAGTGTAAGATTATTGAGGGGAAAGGCCAATACATTTTGATGTGGAAGATAAGTATTTCAACAAATTTGCATGTCTTATCACATTAGAATTACATGAAAATATGTTCCCTGCTACATGAAATTAGTATGTTACCATGCTTATTATACATGGAAACGTTTAGAAATCCGATAGTGAGTTTTTACTTTTCTCGATAAGCTTTATATTATCTTGCTGACTTGTCATTTGACCTTTATGGATATCTTCTATAAGTTGGAAACGATGTATCTCACACGATAGATGTATGTTTGGGTTTTGGTCTTGGATGGTGATGAAGTGTTTATTCATTTATAGGAACACATTCTCCTAAAAATATTCCAACAATGGTATTTAGGAAAGGTCCCTGGACTTGAAATGATTGATTTATATTTTAATTTTTAGTTTAATTAAAAGACTTCCACTAAGGGAAATTATAATTTTGATAAAACAAATTCAATCACTTTAATAATACCCGAAAGAAAACAAAATGTGAATATAATTTCTTCTCGACAAGCATTTTTTCCCAATTAAGATGCAGAAGAAGTGTTCAAGCACAGTTTATGAGCAAAATGCTTGTTTCAAAGCAATGTTGATATGAGCACAGTGAACAGCAATGTGAAATACTCACATAGAAGGAAAGACAAACAAGAGAGCAAGTATGCAAGTACAAGAAGAGATTGCCTAACTGTACACTGCCCTATATTCATTATGTATTTATAGAAGTACAGAGTCCAAAAATAGAATGGAAACCATCAATGGAATGAATTGTGGAGCAATTAGTAGAGTGATTAATGGCACAATAAGTGGGGTGATTGATCGAGAAATAAGTGTAGTGAATGACGTCGCAATAAGTGGATGATTAATGGAGAGACAAGTGGACCAATTAGTGTGTGTTTGTCACCTTAACTCAGTAGTTATAATTAGAAGTTCACAATTATATCATGGTAGGTCAGAGTTACATAGAGTGGTGGGTGACATTCACACTTATCTCCTAGATTACAAATATAATAGATTGTTGACTAGGTCAACTATATGTAAGTCTCATCATTTCCTCCTTGCTTAGAGGATATTGTCCCCAGTTTCTGTTGATCGTGTTAAAATATTGTGTAACTGCAAAGAATATTCTTATCCCCTTTTGTGGATAAAGCAAAAGATAATATATATATATATATATTGACAAGTCGGCCCTATTGTGCCTAGACAAGACAAATGTAAATTAAAAAGGTAAAGTGGACAAGTCGGCCCTGACCTAATTATTGGGGGGGCACAACTTGTATTTACTATTTATAAGAGGCCTAGCAACTCATTTGTATAGACACTTATCAAGCTCTCAAGTGTGCAAGTCTGAGAGTGACGCGGCTACAAGGAGAAGTGATGCAGCTACAAGGAAGAGTATCTCAGTAAAGGTGAAGGACTATCTTGGTCTAAGTGGTGCACTACTCTGTTCTGGTTAGGGTTTCTGGTCGATCTTTTGTTTGGTGAGATCTCTCTTGTGAGAGACACTGTACTTGGTTATTGAATCTATATTAAAGAAGTTTTGTTGGGTTTTCTTCCCCTTGAGGGTTTCCCAGGATAAATGCTTGTGTACTATGTGATTATGTTTCTTTCAGTAAGATCCTTATTATGATGTTACAATCAAGATTAATAATAACAAATTAAGCAAGAAACTTTAACATGGTTTCAGAGCTAAGATGAAGAGAGCATCTTTCACAGAAAAAGAAAAACGTCACTGTTGTCGTACAAGAAAATTAGGGCTTTTTTTTAAAGAGGAATTTCAGCCCAAAGATCATCTAGAAAAGTGCGCCCTAGCCTAAGGAACTCATTGGCACCTTCAGCACACCTTTTCAGTGGATAGAACTCCCGGAAAGTGAAACCCTAGTTTTCACCAGTACTAGAAGTACCAGAAAACCAAAAGTACTAGGAAACTAGAAGTACCAAAAAACCAGAAGTACCAGGAAACCAGAAGTACCAGAAACGCCAAAAAACCAGAAGCACCAGTCCAGAAATCAGTTGGTCCAGTTTCAAGGGTCAGAAATTGGAATTTTCAGATCCTAACTATACCAACATACTTGCCTCAGTCCAACGCATCTTTTGGTGAGTTCAGTTTTTAGATCCAAGAAATTTGATTTTTTTTATTATTTCTATAGCTCGAAGGGCTAGGGTTTCTATTGCAAGAAAGAATGGCTATCGGTATGAGGGTAGAAGACAGGCTATAAGGATTTGGAAACTTCAAATCTTGGAAGCATAGGTTGCAGATGATTCTAGACGAGAACATGTCACGGTGAGAGTACCAGAACCAGAGGAAGAAGAGCAAAAGACCAAGCATAAGGAAAAAGGGAAAAGAAAGTATCAAGCACATGTGGCAAAGGAAGAGGAATCTCCTCCCTCAAAGAAAGCTTTAGTAGAAATTGAGGATTATGTACTTTAAGTTGAAGATAGTTGATCTGAAGAAAGATAGCAAATGGTGGAGT
>CBVK0103609623.1:0-10710 GCA_900067695.1 Picea abies | reverse complement strand
ACTCAACTCAATTGTTTCAAGTTTCAACCATATCTCCAAAGGCATACTATCAATGGGAGGTCATGTGATCCATTCCCATCAAATCTGTACTGCTCATGCACACTACCAGTTAATACCGCCCTCTATTCGAGCTTCTAAGGAAGAGGGGGAATTCTACGCAATTATTTCTTCAATATATATAGCTCAATTTGTTGAACCATATGCCCAAGGCATGTAGCTAATATAGGCATAAAGATGTATTTTTTTTCAACATTTCAAAATTATACTACATTAAATTATCAAACACATAAGAATAAACCATAGTTGATACATACAAAATCAATAGTAGAACCATAAACTCAAGAATCAAAGGTTTGTAGTTTTCTCATCCAGTGTCATCAAAATGTACTACATAGATAAGATGAAATCATGAAAGTGAAACATGATACTAATATGCTATCAAATTATATAGATGGAATGACAATGACAATACAAAATAGGATAGATTTGTAAGCAATCTCACAAGTGACAAGTCATGGGCTATATCTCGTCAACTTATGTCTCATATCCATATCATTAAGAAATGGATCCCACATCTTTGTCCTTCGCCTCAAAAACTCTTTCCTCACCCTATTTATAAGACAAAGATTGGTGTAAACATAAACCAATATCTCCATTCTATATTGCTCAAGCACACATTGAGACAATTTTTTTGCCATGTTGACACGTTTTTTGACATAATGAGAAACTTATATACACCATTTTTGAGTTTTTTTTAATTGTTTTGAAATATTTTGGCGTCCTAGTATCAGGCATGCTAGGATATGGGTGCCCGATCATGGGGCACACATTCAACACATTATAAATGTCTCCAGTGACCATAAACAAAACAAGGGGGCTCTTTCTCATGAAAAAATGCTCTATAAACAAAAACAAGCCAAAAAACGTTATTTTCTACAGTCATTTTTGTTTTTGAGAATTAGAAATCGTTTTTCAAGACAATGTGAATAATGGATTGTTTCTCAAGGAACAATGCTCCATTTCTCAAGTATTTTTTCGATTTCACAATGAAAAACATTTTTTTTAAATTCACAAAACCTAACTTGGATGAGTTTTTCTTGTGCATTGATCATTGTTTGGATGAGCTTTCAATGAAATCTTGCTAGTTGAGGTTGCAACTCTGCAACACTTGAGTTATCAACTCCCTTTTCCTTGTTGTAGAAGGCTTCTCAAGGATTTGATTCCGACATTACAGCCTTTGAGTTTTCATTGAGTTGCTTAGGGTTTGTGCAACTGGCAACAACATTAAAAAAGAGGCAACATGACAACGCTCTAAGGATCCCAATTTGCGCACAAGGACTCAAAATTGGCTAGTGTTGTGGTCAGAGGGTTGATGATCTATTGGCCCTGTTACCCCCTCTCACCTAGGGGTAACTAGAGGAGATCATGTCTCATGGCCCACAGTGAAGACATGGATCCCAACGATCATGATGATCAACATGTCCACAAAGTTCAGTCCAGCAACCCCTCAGATGCCTCTACCTCACCAACACAACTCATCACACTCAATCAGCAAGGCTCATTGGGAGATGGTCCTCGACACATTGTAAGGTACATTAGTCCTTGTTTCACCATTCATGTAAAGTGTCATAATTAATGCATTGGGAATTTGAATAATAATAATAATAGGTTGAAGTTGGATAACGAATCATGAGCCCAGAAGTTATGCTTTTTGCCTTGTTTCACCATGGTGGCTATCTGGGGCATCCTAGTCTCGTGTTGTCACTCCTGGGGGAAAGGGGTAAAATTGGTGGTTCCTTGAAAGAGGTAATCTACTATTCCCAACCATACTTGTCACTTTCCATCCTTGATCCTTTCGTCCTCCCACCTTTTAGGTAATGTGGTTACATGTACACCAAAAGGCATGTACCTCATTCTCTTATGAGAAGAAGGGGCTAAAGGCCCAAAGGTAGATTGCAGCTAGCATAAAAAAGAAAGAAATGGGATAATAAGGACAATTAAAAGCCATGAGTCCACAATTGAGCTCTACCCACCTCTAATGGTGATCGCCCCTAGTTCTAATGCGAATAAATACATTCATCTTTAAAAGGACTTGAATATATCCCAAATAAAAGCAATCGAAGTGATCAACTTGAAAACTTTTCAAGGGGACTCGCAAATCATATAAAGTAAAAGAAAGAGGCAAAGAAAATGGGTTCGGAATGCAAAAAGCACTGAGAAAAGGTTAATTCAATCGTCAAGCGCACCCTCTACAAAGGCACTCATGGAGGTGAATCCATACATTGTTTTGCATGTTAATGAACCCATGCCCAAAAGCACCCATGACCACCTCATACTCATTACATATCTATGATTGGTTCTTTTGGGAAATATCTCTCTACTTGGGTGTTGGCACACTTAATACGTTCCTTTGATGGCCCTCCCATACCGAAACTTGCCAAATTGGGCTTGTGTGAAGTTTGAAGGGGATACCTAATGAGAATTGTTCACTTAGCTTCTGTATTACTTGATGGCTTACTTTATATGCTTCTTAGGACCATTGTAGCTTGTAATTGTTAGTTCTACTTGATTCAATGGTTTCGACTAACTTGAGTGCAACTAACATGGTTTTTGGAGGACATTTTGGTACTTTCACCCCAGGAAGTGATGCATTATGTACAGGATACAACACGTGTGATGCAGAGCATTGGGTCACCTGATGATTGACCCCCTTCTGAGACATCCTCTCACACCTCCTGGACCTTGGAGGATGGACAAATGGGCTCTCATTTGACAGATATGGTCATGATGGCAAGCAGATGGGCAAAAATCCCACACCTTGGAGTCTGGACAGTGCACCCATACCTTATTCAGCATTTGATGGAGGACGTTCCACCTGATTATGCTTGGACACCATTCAGAGAGGTGATGCATGATCATCCCACTTGGACACTTGCCTTCCTCACCCTGGATGTTGGGCTTTGATGATGACATCATGTGCTAGGGTTTGTTGATGATTATGGGGCTTGTTTGCCATTTGACACCATTTGATGGCTTTGAGCACTTGATGAGGACTTTCCACCTTGCTTACACCATTAACAATGACACATGACCTTTGGAGGCCTTTTTCACCCATTGGAGGCTTGACGTCACCACACGTGGCATTATTATGGTGTGTTTGCATGTATTATCATTTTAGAGGCTAGTTGAGGGGTCGACCCCACCTTGTATCATGGATCATTGTCATTTTACTCATTATTGTGGACACATAGAGCTTGGTTACCTCATATAAGTAGAGGGAGCGCTCAATTCATTTTATCATCACTCACACTTGTGAGAAACACTACTACTTGTCTCTTCTCTCTTTTTTCGCTAGGAGTACTTGCGCGCACCTTTTGAAGGAGGATCTTGTTGGATGTTTCTCTCTTGTTGATGGATGAAGTGTTGAGTTCGGGTTTCCTCATGCATAGCACTTGACCTAGTAAGTGTTCTTTAAGTTTTATGCTTGTGTATGGTATATCTTGGTGGATGCCCTTTTAGATGGTCAATTGTTGCATGTTACCTTGTATGCTTGAACCCCGGGAGGGATTAAGATTGTTTATCCCCCTCCCGCAACAATCTTCTTTAAGTTTTATGCTTGTGTGTGGTATATCTTGGTGGATGCCCTTTTAGATGGTTAATTGTTGCATGTTACCTTGTATGCTTGAAACCCCAAGAGGGATTAAGATTGTTTATCCCACTCCCTACTTTCATGTATCATTAATTGTTGAAGCATTTAAGACTTATTCTAGGGCTTAAGAGTGTTTATACCCTAGGGTTTTTGTCTTAGCTAGTTCAAGTCCTAGGGATTAAGATGGTTTATCCCCCTAGAGTTTGACCTAGTTCAATTAAGTCCTTGTTGCTAGAAGTTAGAGAAGAAAACGACACCTAGGGTTTACAAGGGTATATGCCCTAGGTTTTGTTTTCAAGAAGTTTGGGCTACGATTTATGATGGTATATGCCCTAGTTTGATCTTCATCGCTCTCTTGCATCTAGCAATTTTCATGGTGTTTGCCTTGACTCCATTTGCCCAAGGAAAGAGAAAACGACACTAGTACTGTGATTGCAAATGATGGTTGAAACCCTAGTTAATTAGAAACTCTCTCTCTTTCAAAACTCTCTCTTAATTTGGTTTTATGACAACATTGGCAAGTTAATTGTACTCCACTGCTTTAAATAATCATTGAATAACTTGCTGCTGTCATAAAATGAATGCTACAACTGTTAGGGCTTGTATAAATTGCTAAACATTTACTTAATATTGTGGCAAAACTTGCTCAAAATTATTGTTTAGCAATTGGATATTATTCTACTTGTTGAGGGCTAAATTCTAATATATCTGGACTAATTTGCTTATTGCTATTGCAAATTATTCATTGCTGATATAAACTGGTATACTGCTGCAAATTTACAACAGCAATTGATTTTACTTGGTATCTAGTGTCTAAAGGTGAATGGTATACAATATTGCTTGGCAATTGACTATTATATGCATTGAAATGTTTCTTGTCTCGCACAGGAAAACCAATTACCTTGTTCAAACTAATTTTACCCTTCATTTTCCCTAGACCTAGCCTAACCTATTGAGTGACTAAGATAGGGAGGTTATAGACTTGCCTCACCTTACTATAGCATCCCTTGAGGTCACTAGGGAAGCCTCCCTTGTGTTGGACCTCTTTCCTTCAACAAAACGAGGGAAGTACCAGCTTAGGTGACAGTGACAAGTGCTTCTAGTTGTTACACAAGATTGGCATCTTGTGGAAGGCTTTGCATAAGTACAAATCATGTGATAACAAACCCCTCACCAATTGGCAGATGGAGATGTTGTTTGTTAGAGAATTGGAGGAGATACTTGAAGCCATTGACGAGCTAAAGTTCAAGAAGTTTGTTGTTCATCTTTCTTGACAGCTTTCAAGGAGTTTGAACCACTGCCATTCACAGGTAACATATGAAATTTTAATAAATATTTTATTATGCAATTTGGCTTGTAGAAATTGTGTTGGGAAATCAAAAGAGTCTGAGCTTCTCCAATAGTGTAGGGGATCTGATTATCACTCGTCAATTGAAGGAAGGCAGCAGGATGGAAGGTCTCTGAAGATGCAAAAAATGGAGTCCCATGACATTGAAATAAGGGCTAGCAATTCAGGTCAAGGTTGGCCCATCCCCAAATTTGTTTCTTCAATTGACAATGCCTATTTAGATTCCTCTTCACTTGGAGGAGAAGCAGGACACTAAAAGGAAATTTGGTTTTGAGCCTTGCATATCTTAAACTAGGCCTGATTTTCTTATTTATTTAAAATAGCAGGAGATTACAACATAGAGCTAGCAGCTCCAACTTGCCAAGCTGAGAAAGGGAAGTTTGTTAGCAAAAGTGAGATTAGTGAAATCAAACTAAGAAAATGTTTTCCTCGTAATGGAGAATTGGCCATTTTTAAACATTATCTTTTAGTTTGAGAATGATGACCCCATTAATAGAGGGTTTGAACTTTGAATGAAATATTTTCTAATGAAGAAAGGATTTCCATGTGGCAATTCCATCCCCTATTTTCCCTTCAAATATGAGGGGAACTCTTGAGGAGTATTGTTTGGGGCTTTTAATGGGAAACTATTGAATTTTATGAAGCAACATCAATGATCAGTTAATCGATGTGTTGAAGATTATACATGCAGACTAAAACCAAAAGGAGAGGTGTGGTAGAGAATGGAGAGTAAAGAGGAGGAGAATAAGGAGTAACAGATACAGTTTTTTATACAGTGTAACGATACCATCTCTTTTATGCAAAGCCTTCAAACATCATTTCTTGCATCAGTCCTGTTTCCTGTTTCTCATTTTTGGTAACATAGCATGTGTCAGAAACATGGGACCAGCATATCCATGAATCCATGTGTCCAACACAACGATTCAAGATCGAAGACTAGAATTCTGTTCTTCTTTAGTTGTGAGGGTGACCATTCAAAGAAGGCCTGGAAGAACACTACCAAGAACCCGTACTACCTTTAGGCCTGCAAGAACAATGCAGGTCAAGAATCTTTGCTCAACTATATACCGATCGGAGATGTGAGTGGTTCACTCAACTATTTTTTTGTTTATGATTGGTAAGGAGACATCTTAGGATTCCATTTCTTAGTTTTATGCCCTAAATGAACTCTTTCTATTGAGCTCGTTTAATAACATTAGTCATTAGATGTTGTTGAACAGGTTAAGAGTAAGCATTATGTAAACCTAGACTCTATACAACATATCATGTTTCTTAGTTGTTGACCAAGTATTTGATGATCAAGTCTCATCAAATTTCTATTTCAGTTTTAATGTTAGCTAGAGCCTTAAAAACAATGATCAGACACTTAAGGGTAGCTATTAAATTTGGTCCACTTTCAGCCTAATGGCACCTACACACATAAGGGCTAGGTCATCTGGTTTATGTTTGCATTCATGTTCGATGACGATGAAGTTCAAAAAAATTGTCAGTGCCAAACAATGTGATGAATTTCAAGATAAAAATTCGCAATTAAGTTCAAGGAAATATATAATTCTAAATTTAAATTTAATCTGAATATTGATCGCTAAATTCCAAACTAAAAAGAACTTGATCAAATTTTTAATTTAAATGAATTTAATTCCAAACTTCAACAAATTTATCCAGCTGCTCATGAATTTTGCCGAAATTTTAACTTCAAGGATTAAATTTGGCAAAAATGGCGACTTAGCTCAAGAGTAGCTATTTAAATGGATCAACTTTAGAGCCTAATGGCACCTACGCGCTCAAGGGTAGCTATTCAATTTAGTCAACTTTAGAGCCTAATGGTACCTACACACTTAAGGATAGCTATTCAATCTGGTCAGCTTTAGAGCCTAATGACACCTACCATATAAATGGATGTGAATTACATGAACTTGAAAAGTTTAGTTATTACAATGAAAGAGTAATAGATGCCACCACTCCAGTTTATCTAATCAGAACCGGTACCTCTCACATTTGGGAGGTGAGAAAAAGTGCAAGCCTTCACAGTGCAAAACAATTGTTGTCGATCTATTTCACTGTCGAAAATCCACAAACCAAGAATCTTCCAGATGGTGCCATAAAACACGATGATAGGGCTGGCACCTAGAGCTGTCAATCATTAACTTGACTTTAAGCTCTATTGACATTCCACACAGAAAAAGGTATGAAGTTTAAGAAAACAAAGCTATTTTTCCTTATGGGTGGTTTTAGGAAGCATTTTCTCTCGTAAATTTACCAAAATTTGGGATAATTGCAAAATTAAAACCTCGTAAAATTTTATCCAGATCAGAAACATTTAATCCCGAATCTGAATCCATGTAAACCCAACACCGGTATTCCTCATTTGTTGTGCTAGGAAAACAGCTAGACTTGTAAGAAAAGGTGCACGAAATCTTTTAGCCAGGAATGCACTGTAATTACTGTAAAGAAGCCCTCAGTAGATATCACATAAACTATTTCGGTGTAATTTCCTTAACATAACAGAAATCCACAAAGAACCTAACGAAAAACAAATCAAAGATCGCTCAAGTTGTCCAAGAGGTTGGTGATCACAGTTTCAATCCGTGGGTAGTCTATCCCATTTTTCCCCACCAAAACAACACGCGGATCCCACTCCATCGGCTCAAAATCTCCAGAACGAACATTATAATCCCTTGCCCTGTGATACCTCAATTCACCAACCATAATAAAACGAAACCCTGGCGAAAAGACAAAAAACCCATAAAACCAAACCCATGTACATGATCTCTTCAAATCCCCAAAAAGTCACCACATCAACATCCAAGAAACAAATGAAATGAAACCCAAAAAGGAAACAGACTGAGGTTGATAAATACAACTCACCAGGCAAACGAATTTGATAGATGCAAAATCTGAAATTCTCCCCCTGCTTCTAGAAAATTCTAGAATATTCTACAATCCTTTCTTCTTCCTCCTCCCCTTCTCTGCTTCAGCGTCTGTGATTGTGTGCCATCTCAGTCAGTCAATCAGCCCATACTGTTTGTGTTCATTCCCAACAACAAAACAGAGATCAGGGATTCCCCAGACCTCTCTTTCTCCACTTCCCCTCCCATGGCGGTCAAAGCCCTAATTTTATTAATTTGACCAGGGAATTAATCCGCTTAAAATATTCGAATATCCGACTGTCACCATCGCCTGTTATCATTAAATATTTGATTATTTTATCCCGGAACCGTTGCGTGGGCGAGTAAATAACATACTTTTTTGCTCCCGGTACGAGCGCCGTGAAAATTAATATTATAATAATAGGCTTATAATGGCTAAGTAAAGTGATTAACGGAATTATTAAGTTGCCGTCTGCGAGCGGGCAGGCCAACTCCTCGCCCGACAGCCTGTCGGCACATGGGACCGTGATGATAGCTTGGACTTATAATCCACTCATCTCGCCACTGCGCTCGATCTTACTTGCCACGTGTCAAACGTGCAATGCAATCTTTCCAGCCAGGTCATAGGCAACGTATAGCCACCTGGCCTTCTTTTTTGGACTTTTTGTTTTTAACATAACCGTTTACTTGTAAGCACTTTATTTTAACCAGTGGTCCCAATGATGGGTCAAGTACACATAACTATTCTTTCAGTTATCATGTTTTTTTTCCAACATCTTTCCTTATTATTATTATTTATTTTCATTTATTATATTTTTTAGTTTTCATTTATCATTTAAATGGTGTTTTTTATTAAATAATAATAATAAATAATATGGTAAATGAATTTTAGTAAATCTTTTAATCGAATAATAATTATAAATAATATGGTAAAGAATAAATATTCTATTTTAATGAAGTACATCTTCATTCATGATTTTGTGAATGTTGGTTGTAAATGGTTTTTTAGTGGTAATTTAGTGAATGAGTTTTAGTAAACCCTTCATTTTTTTTTTATTTTTTTTTAGTTAGAAATTATATCAAATCCTGCAAAGCTTGAAGATTATAGCTATTTATTTAGCATATTTGGACATGGCAGTATTGTCTTGATGGAAAACCAATGCTTGTTACATGGTTAAAAATTTAAAATAATCATGCAAAACTTGCAGAGCAATAGAATATGGTGATCTACAGTGTCACGCGGGGCATAGTTTCTGAATTCTAAACTGAGACTATAAATTGCTAAGACCAAAATTCTCGAAACTGGGTGGCCTCGCATGGCCAAAAAACTTACGTTGTAAATTAACTAAAAACATAGAAATATGAAACCTGAACCAGAGGGAATTAATTAATGTCGAGGTCAAGCCTTTGCCCCACGAAAGCCTGATGCACATGCAAGTTGTCTCTGTCGAGCTTATCTCTGTCTGAGATAGCTTGTTGGAGGTCCTGCAGGAAAGTCACCAGGAGGTCCACGCGATGCCAACGCTCTATTTCCTTGTTCTGTAGCTCGTTGATGGCAGTCTTGACATCATGTAATCCACGCTTGAGGTCATCCAGGGACTCCTCGAGAGCTTCTCTTTCTGCACATCGGGAGCAAGTTGAGGGGGGCGGAGGGGAAAGTGGAGAGTCAGAGGAGGGAGTTGAAGGAAAGGGGGTTGTGGAGGTGACGGGAGGCGAAGGAGGAGGGTGGCGAGGGGGGGAAGGCGGAGGTGGAGGGTGGCGAGGTGGGGAGGGAGGAGGTGGAGTGAAGTCGAGTGAATTTCCTAGACTGTATAACCATTCAATTCGACAGGCAAAAGGATTCGACAGCGGGGAGAGGTATGGGGTACTTTCTCGAGTCGGTTGAGTAAGAGTGGGAGCAACAATGGGCTTCAGGTTGGGAGTGACCTCGGTTTCCAGGGGAGAGCCACGTTCGTATGTTGCCCTTCCTCTGGTCGCATACCAGACTGCTCCCCTCTTTGATTTTCCCCTAAGACGAGGCATAGAAAAGGTCTCAGGAAACCAGAAAAAGAACGCGAAGGGAGAGTGCGAGGGGTTGCTCAACGAGCGCAGGACGAGCCAGACACAGTGGCACTACAAAAATCGTGAAGAGATGTTGGAATCCGAGGGCAAGGAGGACAACAAGGGCTCAAACCAGAGTGAAAGGGAAGCGTCAAAAACCATGAAGGGTTGAGATTTCAGTGTCCGAGGGCTCGAATGAGCTTTGGTGCACCAAGGCTCTGGCCTAAAACCTCCATTATTGAACTAGTGATGGGACTGCGACTTCGTCCAACCCATCCCCATTAAAATTCCAACAAAACAAGTCGTCAAGTGCTTACAGCAGGTCGGCGTTGAGTGAGAGCCGAGGAACGACGACTAGGGGTTTAAACGCATGAGGTGACAGTAGAGGGAGGGTATGTCTGAGCTGGCTCCAGGTGGCAGAAGATCTGGCCAGGTGGCCTCCCCTCTGGTTGTCCGTGTGTTGAGATAGAAGACACCCCATCCGGGGAACCCTTCATCCATCATTACTTATACGAAGAAAAAAGATAATAAACAATATGGCACACAAGATCATTTAAGAAATAAATTTTTGAAAAAGGAAAATAATATAAATATTTAAAATAAAGAATAAAAGCAAAATATGTAATGAATGAAAAAAATGGATGTGGTCTCTATTGATGATGACGATGATTAACATCCACTAAGACCAAATTGGTCTAACTGACCTTAAGAGGGTAAGCGATTACTTGTGATTCTTTAGAATTTTGTTTCTATGCTCGAAAAGCATTAAGAGAAGCTTTCCAAGATCACCATACTTTTGTTGA
>CBVK0103609570.1:0-18502 GCA_900067695.1 Picea abies | reverse complement strand
TATATATATATATATAAGCATTTTTCATCTTTTTATGTCCTATGGATTACATTTATTTTACAAATGTATTTACATGTGCGTGTGTGTTATTTTTCTTACATGTGTGCAATATTCCAATATAATACATGATTAGCTAGAGTATCTGTGATTTGATTCAATCTACTAGGAACATAAATATACGTAATGTAATCAAAGCCTCGTTCTAAGAGACATGCCCTGAGGTGTGAAAATCACCCAAGCTATAGAAGCAAGCCTCTGAGTGTGCCACCTAGCGTCGTCCACAAACCCAATGAACACCTTTGATTCACTTGACATCTACCATAGTGAAAAAGATGACATCCAAAAAAATGGCACATCCATAAAACCAAAAAGATAAAAATAAAAGAGAAAATGTATAAGAACTATATATATATGTAAAAGAAGTCACCCAAGGTGACCCACCTACAAGTAATACTTTTTGAGGTAGAGCAAATTTCTAGGCTCCGCCAAAACATTTCCTTCAGAGTCTACTAGATGATAAGTGCCCTTCTTTAGAACCTCCTTCACAATAAAAGGTTCGAACCACATGGGTTTGAACTTGCCTGCCCCTAGGGGATCCTTATCTTGGTCGTAGACTAGGACAAGGTCACCTTCAAATAAAATATGAGGATGAATGAACCAATCATACCGAAACTTGAATTTTTGTTTGTGATCCTCGTTAGCCAAGGCTGCATCCCGACACTGTTCAAAGAGCTGCTCAAGATATAATAAACTCTCTTCAAGTGGTGAAGTGTCTGGCAATAACTGTACTTCCAACTTTAGAGATGGGATCTTGCACTCTAAAGGCAAGACTGCTTGCAGCCCATAAACGAGTTGAAAAGGTGAGAAATCAGTTGTAGTCTTAACAGACATTCGATAGGCCCATAATGTAGAGTACAACATCAAATGCCAATTTGACTTGGCCGAATTGATCATTCACTATAGAATAGTATTAAGGGACTTATTCACAGCTTCCACTTGACCATTTGCTTGTGGGTGGTAGGGTGATGAATTTTCTTGCCTCAACCCAAGATTTGACGTTAACTCAGACATCATTTTATTCTAAAAGTGACTACCATGGTCGGTGACAATCTCTCTCAGGATGTTGAACCTTGCTATTATTTGGTTAAACAAAAAGAGAGATGTTGTCTCGCCATCATCTTTAAATGTTGGCATAGCCTTGACCTACTTCGTGAAGTCTACTACTACGATGATATAATGGTGCCCCCTTGCCAAAGGGGGGTTGCATGTGGCATAATCAATCCACCACTTGGTGAAGGGACCAACAGTGATGACGAGAAACATGGGAGTGGGGTGTTCCCTCATCTTCTAAGAGAAGATATGACATGGGTAGAATTTATTGACCGATTCAACACAATCTTTGATTAATGTTGGCCAAAAGTAACCGGCTCGTAGAATATTTTGGGTTGTTTCCAGCCTAGATAGATGACTGCCACATGCTCCAGTGTGGCAATCATTAAGCACGATTTATGCTTCTTCATGAGTGAGACACCGACGAAGGATGTAATCTACACCTTGACGATACAGAGTGTCCTCAAGTATGAGATAGTTCTTGGCCTGATGACGTATACGGTGACGCTCATCATGAGAAGTAGAGGTGGGGCAATTCAAAGTCTAGAGATAGACTAGTATATCTCCATACCAGTGGTCCTAAGACATGATAAAAAACATGTCTCCTTTGATAGGCAAATCCTCGAGTATAACATCACCTTATTTGACCAGAAGTTCGAAGATGAGTTTCGCGAAGACCAATGACTTTTTGGATTTTGTTGAAAAAAAATCCAAGTTTAATTCTTGGAAGATAACTATCCATCTACTAATCTTTTTGCCGATTACACATTGTTTCAACACATATTGAAACAGATTTACAATGACAATGATGGTGGTCATGCGAAACAAGATGTAATGATGGGACCGTTGGACAACATGAACTGTTGCCAATGCAAGTTTTTCAACATGGGAGTAATTAAGTTTTGGTTCAACCAGGCCTAGACTTAGGTAATAAATCACGTATTATGAGAGAAAATCATCCTCCTAAACCAAGGCCATACCGATGGTTGACTCTACAATGACCAAGTACAATCAGAAATATTTATTATAATTAGGTGTCCAAAGCAGAGGGGCAGACACGAGGGCACATTTCAACGCTCTGAAAGAGCACTGAGTAGCTTTGTCTCAATGAAAAGGAATGTCCTTCAGTAAACACATGAAACCCTTTATGATCTCGACATAGTTTGCGATGAAACGTCGTAAACAGTTCTATTTTCCTTGTAAACTCTAAAGATGAGGGACTATGCATAGGGTAGGCAACTGAACTATCGCCTCAACATTTAGAGGATCTACCATGATCCCTGTTGTTGAAACTATGAAACCTAGCAGATGACCCAATGTTATGCAAAAACTGAATTTGTGTGGATTCAAGCGAATATGGTAGTAGCAACATCGCTCAAAGATGAGTCAGAGGTGTGTTGGATGATCATCTCTCTTACAATATCATGATGCTAAATCATCAAGATAAGCCTCGACTATGTGTCTTAGATCGTGGAAAGAAAAATACATGGACCGCTGAAAAGTGGCTCCAACATTTTTCAAGCCGAACGACATCTTCCGATAAGTAAATGTACCCCATGGACAGATAAAAGTTGTTTTATGCTGGTCTTTGGGCTTGATTTGTATCTAATTGTATCCCGAAAAGCCATCCATGAAAGAAAAGACCTCACAGCCTGCACATTCATCGACAATCTGGTCAATGAATGAGGTGGGGAAATTATCCTTTGGACAGGCCTTGTTCAAATCACGGAATTCCAGTAATATCTGTGATGAATACCATCCTAGGGTCTGTTTGGTCTAGTCATTGCCTCAATAATCACCTCATTTGAGGGCAAGACTAAGTCTAAAGAATCAGTATCAACGAGGGAACCTTGAGCCCATATAGGCTCGAGAACCGGATCTAACTCCTGTGTGGGAGTTGGATCGAGGTCAGTGGAAGATTGTTAGACTGTAGAGTATGCAACTTCTGTCATGGACAAAGGCATGGCCATGCCATGGTGCCCTATCCCTTCCATCATGGCTGATGGGGAAGGAAGATTCCATAGATCGTTAAAGTAAGTCATGCGAAACGACGATATTTGAAATATTTCAGCCCTAGGCTGGTCGAGGACAACCGATATGTACTTGATATTGTCAGTCGGGGGCAGGTAATCAAAAGTACCCATCAAAGGTGGGCACAAACCAACCCCTATGTTGACAATGTTGGGTTGAGGGTTATCAATCATCAGGAACATGGATACCCCCGATGAAGGGTCAGGACGGGAGAAGGATAATTGATCAATGGAAACGATCCAACCCTCATGTGGAAACAACAAGACCCAGAAAACTATCATTACCACTACTTTCATAGCATAGGTCCAACTCATTCCTAACAAAAGATTCTATTTGAGAGATGCATTGACCACTTCAACTTTGACGCACACAGTTTTCCCCCTTAACTACACAGGGAAAGAGGGGAGGATTCCATGTGGTCGAAAGGAACAATCGTTGAAAGAAGTAATAAGAGTAGGTGACAGAGACAAAATGGGTTGGCCAATGGCCTTCCAACATGCCAAAGACATCACACATGTTGAGGTGCCCTCATCAACCACTGTGCAGAAAATGTTTCGAGTAAACGTTTTTGTGGTGTAAGCCACTACTATCTGAAATGCCACATGGTAAGGGAGACAAGGTTTTAAGTTAGTTGTATCAAGCATGATCATTCCCAGATTACAAGTCTTAGTAGATCCTAAGGAAGTTAATAGAGTCTTTCTCTGGGAAGGGCAGCTTTGGAGGACTTCCAAAGAAGACATTGCACAAGGGTTTTGAGACAAATCCTCCACCACAGAGTAGTTCTGGGAGGCCCTTGCATTTGGATTGTGGGAAGCTTTCTTGAACACACCTTTCAAGATGTGTGTCATTGTTGCACCCAACGTATTCTCAATTTGGAGAGGAAGAGGTTGGTTTTTGGATTCTTCACCCTTCTCATAGGTGTTTGGCATTCCGTAGTCATGTGTCCTAGTTTCTATATCAACGCTACCTTTCATCCTGTACACATTTGTGGATGAAGGATTAATCGAAGACAAAGGGGGTCCCTGACTACCCCCTTCCATGCTCGAAGAGGCTTGAGTTAAATTTTTTCCATGTGGAAATGGGTTCGTTAACACGACAGGCTGTTGTTGCGCCAATAACTTCTGGGCCTCTGCAAGCCGAGGGAACTAGTGAGTCAGATGGTATTCCGTGAAAATATTACATGGTTACTTTGAATTCTTCTTTTTTGTGTTTCCCCCACCAACATTATTGGTAGGTTTATTATCCCCCTTACCCTTCTTTCATTGTTTCTTCTTTCCATCAGGTTGTTGGGTGGCCTTTGGGTTTTTCAATTGCATACTGTTTATAGCTGACATTTGAGTAGGGGGATCAATCGAACCAGTGGTCTGGCTGGTCGCTGTCTACTATATTCATAATTGCTACAATTGTTTTGACAACCAATCAATGGGCTTCATTTGCATTGAACCAACAATACTGTCGGCATGTGGTCTAGATATCTATCTGGTCTTTTCAAGCATCGATCACGGTGCATTTGGAAAAACTTCGTAAAGTAAACCATACTGAGAGTAAATTAGCTCTAGCTGTTGAGCTCTCATTATCACTTCTTCTTATTAAAAGACCCTCGACGTTAAGACGTCTTTAGATAACTATGGTACCAAAGAATTAAGGAACCACTCAAGAAGAAATGTTGGTGGGAATGGTACTTTAATCAAACTCTTCCAGCATCTCCATTCTCGGATGTGATCTGAGATATGGTCCACCTTTTTTTCTCAAAGTTGGTTAGCAACTCGGTGCCAACATCATATCTCACAGGTAATTGAAAATGGTTTAATAAATCCATTGCCAATTCACCAAATGTAGAGTATCTTGAGTGGTTGATCTTGATGTACCATTTCACAACACTCCCGATGAGAGTGCATTGAAACAAACACAACTGGATGGATTCGTCTCTCAAAGAGTTGGAAAAACACCATAAATGGAAGGTAGTCACATGATTGCCTAGATCTTCATTAGGCTTATCTTCAAACTTTGGAATGTCTGAAGGCAACTTGGTTGGCATGGGAGGCCAACACATATCGTGACAGATGGGGTTGTTTAATAACCTTTTCAAGTCTGGTAAGTGAAACATTGCCAGAAACGGTAACTTGGGTTGTTGATTATAACCAAGGAAAAAGGAGGCTATATTTTGGATGGCACCAAGTTGCCAGGAAAAGTTAGGTTGTTGGCCAGGGTTTTGGTAATAACCATGGCCATGACCAGCATATGGATTATGTGCTTGTTGAGATGTCAGTGACTGACTCCCATAATAGAACATAAAATTTTGGGCTTGCGTTTCATTCCAAGGATTTTGAGAAGGATTACCCCCTGTCGATCCAATGGGCATAGATCCTAAACCTTTCCCAGGGTTCCATTAGCTATGGAAGGGGTTTCCCCTAGTCAACATCCCTTATGAGGGAAATCATCCCTGCCATGGATTCCAAAGTCCTTGTGAGGAAGGAATTCTTGAGTTTGCCCCCTGTGAAGGAATAGTACCCTGCATGGGATTTTGTTGTCCATAACCAGGGTTGCCCCCGGCCAAGATAGTAGCTGACAAGAATGCATTATTACCAAACAAGTCTAACAAAGAGAATGGTGTTAAACCTATCAACATGCTATAAGAAGGAAGTCCTTGACTACTTGCTCCAAATGAACTATAGTTTACGTTCGGCCTAACAGAGTGCTGGTGAGAACTACCAAGTGAAGGGGATGAAGGGGGTATATGACCCTCTCTGTAAGGGAAAGCATTATAGGGAGATAAGGTGGCCCCCATGGATCCTTGTAGAGGAGTGTTTGAGCTCCTTGCCCCTACACCTAAATTTTGTAGAGTGGAGTAGGAAAGTATAGAGTCTGTATCAAAGCCAAGCATCTCATATGAGAATGGAGGGCCTGTCACACTCTGGGTGAAAGGAATAGTGATCATTGACATAGATGAAATTAGAAAATTTCCCGAGGTAGAGGTGATCGAGACCATAGTGGTCCGGGTCGATGATGGTTGGTTAGGTGGCAAAAAAACCCCTGTAGTGACAGTCGTAGAGGGAATATGAGGATTCCATGAAGAAGTAGCAACATTTTTATCCATTGTTGCTTTTGACACTATCTAATGCTTGTAAGTTTTAACCTATATGACAATGGGCAATGATAGATCAATAATCAGAGGTTTATATGGACCAAGAGCTTCCGCTTCAAGGTTGGAAATGGTTGGTTCCTCCAGAGTCAAATGTTATCCTCTCAGAGATGGGTCAGGCTCAGTTTCCTGTGGCCTGATCACCTCAAAATACCCAACTTGTTGGTCTAGTCTTTGCCTTAGCGGTGGTGGGGATGGATCCAGATTAACCAGCGACAGGCTAAGAAGCCTTCGCAACTGGAAGAACTCTTGATCCTCCATAGTGTGAGAAGATCAATGACATACTAGGGATTTCTATTAATGTTAAATGCCAACACACATAGAAAATTCTCCTATGAGACAAGACAATCAGATCACTAGCTAGTTGGAAGAATAGTTACACCAACCAACACCTACAACAACTTACCGGTGCAAGTGCAACTAGAATACAGAAGCACCCTCTGGGTATAATCTGCAAAGCATGGCCCAATGTCTATCCTAGTTACTGTGGTATACCCCCGTAGTCACCTTTGTAAGTCACTAAGATAAAGGCAACTAGGTTGCCAGTGCGCGAACAATCAACAGGTGGGTACAATCACCATTCGGGTGGATCGCAATGAGAAGGGTATCAAGCCTGAAACCTATCAAGGGTATCGAAATCAAGTGTTCCAGAAGACAACTGAGGACCTCAAATGGATTCGAGACCCATGAAGCTCCGTGGAAAATTCGATCAACGGAATCCCAAGATAATCCCTCTATATGTGTTCCCCACTATGCTTGGTCTGGCTTTGGAGGGGTTATCTCCGATACCTTTTTGTACACGACCTCATTTTTATCCCCTATGTTAGAGGGGGGTCCTGGATAAATTTCACAGTTACTAGAATTTCAAGCAAGCAATCCCTATCACAGACTCTTATGTTTTTTTTTTGTAGCCTTGACGAGTTTCCTCTCCAATTCTAAATCAAGGCTCTAGCTTAGACTAAATTGATGGACCCTACAAACATTCGTTCTAATAAATTTTAATTAAGATTTAATTTTTAGTGGTTGTCTTAGGTCAAAGGGAACGAGACTGAAATGAGTGATGTTCTTTAAGAGATGAAAGAGAAGAGCATAACATGAAACTTAAAAGAAACTACTTCTTCTTCACAAATAATGATTTGCCAATTTAAACTCTTTAACCAAACTTTTTCATAAATACTTCTCAGATCTTTGAAAAGAAAAACTTAAAACAAAATTTCGCTCAAATACGAGCTACTTAATGTCCTAAGCATTCAAATAAAGAACTTAATAAAACTTTATTTTTCCTTGGTAAATAAAAAAACTAACCCAAACTACTTTTACCAAACAAAGAAATGATTTTTTTTTTATTGTTTTATGCTTCAAAAGAAGAAATTTGAAAATGAATTATGTTCTCTTCTTCTAAAGAAAGAAAGGGAAAAATTACAACAAGTCAAGACCAATAAATGACTTCTGGCCCATCACAGATCACAAGGAGTCACTAACAATACCAGGCAGATAGATCATAAAAGACTCACAAACTTGTCTAAAAACCCTAATAAAGAAAACAAAAGAAATATTTGATAAAAATAAAGCTATGCTAAGGTCATACTTAGGCTACAGACTATTAAAACATAGACCAGGGATAGATCAAGAAAACCCCTAAGAAGTGTGACTTCTAATAGGGAAGAGGATGATTGCCTCTTCTTTAAAAAAAAAAAAATCTTAACAGAGGAACGCTACTGACAGTTCAACAACCTACATATGTACGTGGGTTGTCCAAATCTAGGGTGCATATGTACGCATCTAGGCCCACTACAGGCCGCATACACCTTTGTAACTTCTCAAAAAAATAAAAACAAGCATTCAAGCAAAGGCAGGGAGTACTAGCATGGAAGACCAGAATCCCTTAAAGACACATAATCTTACAAAAACTCGAAAAACAATAAATAAATTGATTCAAAGCACCCAAAAGAATATCCCCAAAAAACCCTAGAGGTGTCCCTAGTATGTTCACCAATTCTGCTATAGTAGGAAAACCCCTCTATGGACTACACCAGGGTTCTAAAGTGTAGGCTTAGCTAACCGTCTAAAGTCTCCTACTTTTAACAACTATCCCATCATTACCCCACAATCAGAAAAAACATTATGTGGTTTTCTCTCGCTTTGGGTTTCCACGTAAAACACTGGTGTATTGTGTATATGTGTGATTGGTGCTCATTTTTTCATTGTTTATTTACTCTGCAACTATTGACTGATAATGCTACATTGATATAACACTTGCATTTTATGGTGAAAAATGATTATATTTCTGTATTACGGATTCACCCCACCTCTTAGTAATCCAACAATTGGTATAAGAGTTGGTTCCTTCAAGAAACAGTTTAACCATTGGAAGGAGATCATGGATTATTCTGAGAATGGAGTACCAATGTTTAATGGTCAAAATGGTTTAAAGTATGAGATGTGGAGTGTTAGGACTCAAAAATGTCACATTTATATCCTCTTTTCACTTCACCATTCCTTACATTTCATAGTCCTAATAAACCCTTTATCATACCATTTCCATAATTATATTTGGGTTTCACCTTATTATTTTCCACTTTATTCATTTTAGTATTATAAGTGAATTATGATTAAATATTAGAAAATTAACATATTTTCATTATATCTCAAGGTTGGATGAGTTTTATGATGTGTACAGGTATATTTGAAGATTTCAACAAAGTCAAAATGTTACCACCTAGCCTCAAATTCAAATTTCATCTTCAAGCTTTGAAGACTTGAAGAATATTGGGGACAATCATTCAAGCATATTCAAAGGATAAGATCATGGAGATTTTGATGGCATATCTTATCTAAGATTTGTGAGAGATGTGTGGAGGATTTGAAGGGATCATATATTGTAATAATAGGAAAGTGGTTGAGAGAATAGTGGATCTGTAATTATGAGACTCTTATCTTATATTCAAGACTCTCATGTATAAAAGAGAGTGTTCTCTCTTCATTTGGGGAGTTAGAGAGGAGATATTAGACTTAGATTAGCTTGAAGTCTTAGAAGGGGATTCTTGGCTTTGATTTGTATTCTTTTATTTTTCATGCTTTCATGATTTTTCATTTGATTCTTATAATGTAATTTGAGATAGCATTATTGTGTGAGCTCACATATGTCTTTTGTAATTCAACTCTTGACATGTTGTATTTCTTTCCTAGATTGATTTCCTGCTTTCCTAGTTAGTCTTTCAATGCTTTCCTATATTAATTTCATTTTAGCAATTTATATTAGATTGCTTCTAATTCAGTCCTGCATATATAGTGGGTGTGCTTCAGAAGCCTATGAACCCCGGATTGAAAAATTAAATAGTTGGGCAAGTAATACAATGGAATTAAATAAAAATATTTATGCCTAACACCCAACACCTTCTTTTATAGGCCAAAAATATAGTTGGGGTGATTGGCTATCGGTGGTCAGATGGTTAGGTAATGGCCCAAAAACCCATATCCCTTTGAAATTTTCATTTTTCATTCTTTTTGTGAGTGTACGTGGGCTGTAGTGATGCAAAAAGAATGTGTACATAGACAATAGTGGTGCATCAAGCATGTGTACACGGGAAGTAGTGGTGCAGGGCATGTACACCTTCAAAAAAATGGTTTTTTAGAAGAGTTGTTCAGTGATGGCTTGGCAAAGATAGCAAGTAGGATGGCCTGATGTTAGGTATGTATGTTTGGTGCAATTTAGGGTTATAACACCCACCCTAGGATATCTCCAAATACCAATTAAAATATGGAACATCACAGTACATTGATGAAGGTGCATCCACATGCATCATGTCCAAAGTAGTCTGGCAGAAACTAGGCTCACCTGAGCTAGTACCATTTTCCATTACCCTGCGAGCTTATGATGGTCAACCCTCATCCCCTGAAGGGCTCTTCCAAAATTTCCCCATCAAACTCGGGGGAAAAGCCATCCTCATCGACACTGAAGTTATTGAATCCCTACTTAATTACAATATCTTTTTCAGATGTATCTACATGTATGCTATGAAGGTGGTAGCCTCTTCTGTGTTTCGAACGATGGTGTTCCCCCACAATGGGAAAATCGTCACCATAGAACAAATCACAAATTATGAGCCTAACCATTCTGCCAACATTGATAACATTCTTCCCCTTGTCCGTAGTAGCTTGGATGCTTATTCAATCATCGACATGGGTCCTGACATTTTCAAGGACCCATCTTTGTTGGGGGAATATCATGGAGCATCGCCTCTCCTACACCCTTCAACACAAGTGTGTGTAGTATCTTCTAATGGAACATATATTAGAGACATTATTCCTCCCATTGAGGTCTATCCTCACATGATGTTCCACCAGTTGAAGAACTATTACCTCAGGAATTCTCGGAGAACCCCACTGCACCACTTATCCCTGATTTCCTGCCCCATCCAGGGGAAAATTCAGGTTTGGGAGACAGTCCCCCAAGACATTACCCAAATTCCCTTCTTCTACCCCCCACCTGGATTCGAATCATTCTAGGTAGTTGCAACCCTTACCCTTCCTAACATGGTTCTTTCCATCCTTGTATGGTATCTACATCGACTTGTGATGGTTCCTCAACCATATCTCTCTCCTCAGGCAGAGGGAATATCGATGCAGATTCTAGTACAAGCTCCTGCCACACTACCATCCCGCCCCACTATTGGCACCATTCTCATTGTTGGGGGCAGATGAAAGAAGAAAGAGCCCACAACTCCACTTCCTCCTCCAGTTCAACCTCTTTGCGCACTATGCAAAAGAGAGGGACACCCCACTAATAGATGTCCTACTCTTCCTGAGTTATGTAATCTGATGCAACTCCCTAGAGAAACCACATTGATTTATACTCCACCAAGTACATCCACTACTACTTTGGAGTCCTCCACTTCAGAAAATAAAGTATTACGGACAAATTTTCTTCTGCCACATGCTAAGAATATGGCCATTACACTCATCATTTCCCAACTCTACCTCAATTTTTCCAAACCTTAGCTGCAGTACACCAAAAATATCGGCCAAAGCCTACTCGATCACTTTCTACCGAGGCTCATATTACTTATATTCGATACATTTCTTTGTTAGTACCTGCACAATTAAAAACAAGGCACTCTCCACAGTATCAAAACATTCACTTTATGTCCAACATTCCCTTGCACCATGTACATGATATCCCATCTATGTCCTCACCACTAGAGGAAAACCACACGTTGACAGTTCCCCCTATCACCTCCTAGGATCCTCTGTATTCTCACATTTTTCACTGTGACGAATATATCTTGGAAGAAGTCACTAACCCCAATTTCCCATGGAATGCGCTCCATCATCAAGCACTTTTTATTTCACAGGAAGCCTTTCATCCTCCTACCTAAACCTCCATATGTGCAATTGAAACCAATGATTTTATTCCCTCGGTGCATATAGACTGTTTCAATAACCCTATCCCTTCCCCAGATGATTTTGAAGAAGGCAACATGGAAAACATTTCCCCCACCATCAAAATTGACATTTCCATCAAACCAAAAATCGTAGAAGAAATCACCATCAGTGCCACATGCTCCCCTAAGGAACTCGTAGCTTACAAAGCTCTCTTTCAGGAATACTGGGACATTTTTTCCTGGTAATATAAGGAGATTCTCATCCTTGATCCATCTATCATCAAGCATTGAATCGACACTTGGCCAGATATTGCCCCAGTTCATCAAAAGCAATGCCCTCTTCACCCATCCAAAGTTGCGGCTATCAAAGCTGAAATTGACAAGTTACGTTTTTCCATGTTCATTTACCCCATTGTGTATACCTCATGGGTCTCCAACCCCATCCCCGTTAACAAAAAATAGGGCACTATCTGAGTCTAGACCGACTTCCGTGATCTCAACCATGCTTGTCCCAAAGACAACTTTCTAACCCTTTTCATCGACCAAATTATCAATGATTGTGCTGGACATGAGGCACTTTCCTTTATGGATGGGTTCTCCAGCTACAATCAAATCCACATACATCCAACAGATCAGTATAAAACCACTTTTACTACCCCTTGGGGTACCTTTTCTCATTGTGTCATGCCTTTTGGACTCAATAATGTAGGTGATACATTTCAACGAGCCATGAACTATGTTTTCCATGATCTTACTTGCATCATCCTCACTTATTTGGACGACCTCACAGCTCGATCCAAAAAATGAACTCAACATTTAGATGACTTACGCATCATTTTCCAACGACGTGACAAGTACAATATCCACTTGAACCCCCTCAAGTGCATATTTTGCATCACTATCGAACGCCTCATTGGGTTCATTGTTTCCCAACATGGCATCATGCTGGACCCCCTCAAGTTCCAAGCTATCATGAAAATCCCCCCACCAAGGAATTTATGCTAATTACATAGCTTGCAAGGAAAAACAAACTTTTTACATCGCTTTATCCCATACTACGCCACTCGTGCGCATCGTTTCCTTTGCCTCCTACATCATGATATTCCATTCCAAGGGGATGAACATGCTCAAACAACTTTTGATTATTTGAAATATGCCCTATCCAATGCCCCTTTGATTAGTCCTCTAGACTATGATCGCGATTACATGCTCTACTTGTCATCCTCAACCATCTCAGTAGCAGGAGTCCTCATCCAATTAGGGGATGATGGGTGTGAACATGTCATTTACTACATGAGTAAAAATATTTCAGGACCACCTCTGAAGTACAATCATGATGATAAACTCTCCCTAGTAGTTGTCCTCACAGTCCAAAAGATGCACCATTATATCCTGCTTCGAACTACCAAAGTCATAGAAGATTCTAACCCAATGCATTAATTTCTTAGTCACCAATATATTAATGGAAAATTTTCTTGATGGATTGTTATCCTCCAGGAATATTACCTAGAGTTATCAACTTCCAAAATAAATAAAGTGCTTGTCCTCGCCAAACAGATTATGAATTTTTCCTCAAACGCTAAAGCATCCCCCATCAATATGAACTTTCCTTACGAACACATATTCTTCATCCCCTTCGATGAATCCTAGTACGATGATCTCCTCATCTACCTACGAACACAAAAGTTTGGGTCTTATCTCTCTAGAGAATATCATTGATGGATTCGCAATCAGGCCCCTCGATATATCCTCATCGGAGACATCCTTTATCGATGCAGAGTCAACAACATCCTTCGTCAATGTTTGACCATTGACAAAGATGACAGAGTCTTGAATGATTTCCATAATGACGCTTGCGGTGGTCACCTATCGGGTATGTCCACCACCCAAAAAATCATTCGATCAAGGTACTTATGGCCCACATTGTTTCATGACTGCATCCACGCTATCAAGACATGTGACAAATTCCAACTCTATGAAAACAAAGCACGAGCGCCACCAAATCTTCTACATCCAGTCATCACCATTGGCCCCTTCTGCAAATGTGGCATAGACCTCATGGATTTCAATCCTCCATCCAGTAATGGACACAAGTACATTGTTGTGGTAGTATATTACTTTACCAAAGGGGTCGAATCCATGCCCACTTTCAACAATACTGCTGACACAACAACGCATTTTCTCTTCAACCATGTCATTACCTAATTCAGAGTCCCACTACAGTTAGTTTTCGATCATGGTAAACAATTTGAGAATGATATCTTCATGGAAATATCCTCAAAATTAGGCTTCTCCCATGATTTTTCCTCTCCATACTACCCTCAATCCAACGAACAGGTCAAGACTATCAACAAATTTCTCAAAACCATGCTACAACGTACCATCAACAATCATAATGTCAGAAATTTGGCTTAGATTGATGGATAGTTGGTATGGATTGTTGGTTGTCATTTATGTCAACCATTATAGAGTGATATTTTAGATTGATGTCAACCCTTGGAGAAAGTTTGGTAGCGAATTCTAGTAGCACAAAGGTTTGTGTAATGGACCCAAGGTTGTTTCATGTATAATGGTATGAGTTTTAATATATTTTAAGGTATTACTATTCTATATGTATAGTACATGTCATTCCATTTCTGGTGGTAAGTGGAACGTCAATAACTCCTAACGGTTAGAGAGTTATGGCCATGAGAAGTTGGAGAACCCATGTTTGGGTAATGGACCCAAGTTTGTTTGATGGATAACAGTATGAGTTTTGATATATTTGCAAGTAATACTATTGTTTGATGGATAACAGTATGAGTTTTGATATATTTGCAAGTAATACTATTTGATATATTTACTTCATGTCACCTATACCCTCCCCATTGGCTACCACCCTCATCGGACTATTGTTTGATTTGGCTGTTGTGTTCATGCTCCAAATTTCTAGCAAGGTGAAACCGCTCGACCGCTCCTCGTCTTAAGGTTTTCGATTGACAAGTATGTCTCTTTTGGCCATTCTTGACTTCACTCTAGTTATGAAATGTTTATGGCTCAATTGTATGTGTTTGTTTTGTATTGAGTGTTGCAACTGTGTGGTTCTGACCTTGAATGGAAATCGATGGTTCTGAGTATAATTGTTATGAGTTCATGGTCTTCCTGGGCAATAGTTTTGTTACCACTGCATTTGTTAAAGGGTTTATTTTAAAAGGTTGGTTAGGTGATTGTTTTAGTGGTTCCCGGGTTTAACTAGAACCCTGTCCAGCTATGCGAAGGAGATGCATCCCATCCACAAGAATCATGGTCCTCCTTGGGCACGTGCCTCTACCCCAAAGTTTCCAACATATTCGATGCCCTATCCTTCCTGCGATGGCTACTGTGCAAACCCATAAACCCTCCAGACTGGAGTTGCATAAGGAGTCTGTCATGCATGTTAAGTTTATTTTGGCCTGTTACTTCAAATATAGGGTCACTCGTGATTTGTATAGCAGTCATGTTAGTATGGTGTTTACCACTACCTCTGTGGTAATGACATGAGCCACACATTGCCAATTGTGCTTCTAAGGGTCACAATCGACAACCTCTTGTCAAAGAATCATTTTTTTATTTTATGAAAGGGCCTCTGTCAATTTCATTTTGGTTCGTGGGTATACGCCGTCATCACATGTGTTGGAATATTATCTCCCTTACCACAATGCCGAATTGTTGGTCATTATATAGTTGTTAGAGTGGTTCTTATGAGGTTTTACAATGGTTTGCATTAGTCACAGGGTTTTGGTGTGTCACACATGTCGCGTCCTATAGGTGATGTCTTGAGAATTAGAATACTAGATTGGATATGTTTATTGCATCTTTTTACACTTGAATTTGTGCGGCATGGTCACCACAGGCGACTAAATAAATGGCCCAAAATGAAATTTTTGAGTTTATCATGGTTATATATTGATGTATGGTTATGGGAATTATGACATTATGGAATTCCCTTAGTCATGCACCACATATAATATGGATGGCTTGTTTCGTATTCCCAATGATATCCCCGAATTCTAAGTGCTTTTGTCTTTTTGAAATTGATCACTGTTGATGATAGTTGTGTGGGACGTTTGGCCCAGTTTTGAATAGAACTAAGATATTTGTTTTTTAGAGTGGCATGGTTACATGGTTTTGGAAATTCATTTCTGCATAGCCTGTGTCTAAATGATGACTGTTGGTTGTATAGACAATTTCCTTTCATGCGTGGTATGTGAGGTCTTGATTATTTTGATCTTTTTATTGCATATATATGTATGGGACCATATCATTACAAATATTTATTGGCTTAGTAGAGACTCCATTATTATTTTTGGTAAACACTACTTCAAATATAGAAGTAGATAGGGGAAATGTATGGAATGGTGGATATTAATGGTTACAGATTGAGTGTTGTTGTTGATTTTTATGACATGCAGAATGTAAGAATAAAGGTAACATAACCTCTTACAAATTGTGTGAGGTACTTTTATTTTGTGATAACACTATGTTGGATATTAATGGATAGTGAAATTAAACAAATGCACAAGAATTATTACTTAGTCATTTGATTGTCAGTTGATGCACATTTTCCTTACTGCAAATATGTTATGGATTGCTCGATTAATATCATGAACAGTAAACATCCCCCCCCCCTCATTATCTCATTTTTCACTAATTATAAACCCCACACATATCCCATATTCATTTTGTTCACCTCCTATTCTGATATTGATCACAGCTAAGGAAGATTATGTGTTAGATTGGATAAAAATGGTTGAATTCTGTGTGGATTGCAGTGAGGTTTGTTGGTTTGTTTATAATTGATTGTTGTTATCATTGAGTAATGACCATATATCTTCTCTTTCATTATAACATATTGTCACTAATTAAAAACCCCTCATGTATCCGTGAACATTTTTTCCACCCCCTGCTCATTGATTAACATTAGAGAAATTTGTATGGTTTGATTGCATGCGCCTGATACATTCTGAGCCAAATCTATTTCATATTTTTAAGGAGTTCTCATGCATGGTTATGTCAAAGACTATTTGATAATTCTTAACATATCCAGGATGAGTTTTTTTATTCGAGGAAGCCATGGTCGATGAAACAGAGGTATAGGTAATTGGAACCAAGGCCCAAGGAGGCCTAGGTCCTCAATACATTTTGATGTTGATTTTGAAGAGCAGGGCTAATTGTTCCATGATGGAATATTTAATTGGATTGGAAAGGGAATAGTTCAACCAAGGATTGAAATTCCTCCCTTCCAATCCCTTCAAGCCCCCAGTATACAAGTGCCTCCTCATGTCTCTTTACACTCTGAAGTCCCAAAAAATGATGGGTGGCAGGAGATTGTCCACCCAACAGTATCCCAACATCGTGGCTGGCCAAAATTATCTTTTACTACTCCTCCACCTTTAAACCCCACTGTCTGAGCTACCCCTAACCATTCACCAGTGCAATCTTCCCATGCCAGCAAGAGGTTAAAGACTGAACCCCACCATGCTTTAGATAAAGGAAAAGTCATCGATGCCCCTTCCTCACCCTCTGATGACTATGACAAATCCGTGTCTTCACAGAAGAATCTAAAGGACGATTGTTCCCATGTGATTAGTGAGATAAAGCCTAAAGGCTCTGCCCAACTCAAGGCAATTTCAGGGACATTAGGAAGTGACAACAATAACCAAGGAAGGGTCTCTTCACAGGATGGAAAAAATGGGTTTTAATTTTTATGTCATTTATTGTTTTATGATAGTGGTCTCCATGGAGTTTGGACAACATTTTTTATTTTGGACAACATGTTTCATTTTGGAAAGTAGGTTTTATTTTGGATATATGAGTATTATTTTGAATTATTTTCAAGTTTTCTGAGCTAAAATTGTCAAAGGAAAATATGTTTTGAACGGAGACACAAGGGGTGTGTTTTCTTAAAAAATGGATTATATTATGATGTGATGATTGTTATTCACTAAAGGAGTCACAAGGGGGTCCCAGCTATTAGTTATTATTTATTTATGACCCTATTATGATTATTACTTTCCCCCCCTTCCTTAACTAACATTAGTTAAGGCTTTATGAGTTAGTTCAACTATTTTAACCAATTCTAAATTGTTAAAAGCTGAACTAAGGGGAGGAACAAGAGGAGGATAGAAGCACAAACCATGCTAAGGTTTTCTCTTTGAATTATGTTGATATAGTTCAGTTTTCATTCATTCATATATTCATCATAGCCTATTTCTCTTTTCTGATAACAGGGTCTTATTGTAGACAACAACATTCAGGGCTGAATCAAATCATTCAAACATGTGTTCTTCAAAGGTGTTGATCTATCTTTGATAGTCTGTGTAGACTTGTCTATTTGTGAATTAGCTTTCATGACTAGTAAAGGCTATTGTGCAAAGTCAAGTGGGAAACAATCTGTGGCAAGTTGATCCATCTTTTAGAGTTCATTTTTGGTTTTCTGTCAAAGGTCCTTTTGTATGTTCCATCGGGGATTTCTAAGTTTTACTTTGGTCCAAGATTTATGTGTGAAGTTTTGTAAAGACAATGACTCTTTAGTGAATTGGAATGAAATAAAGGATTTCTTTATGTCTCATCTACATTGATTATGATCTTGGTGTCTTTACTTTTGTTCTTACATTTATTTCAACAACTAATATTTTCAGAAAAATACATAAAAAGTGAATTTCCAGCAATCGTTTTGTTGATAAAAGACTATCCTAAGCACTTGTAATTAATACTTGTGAGTTATGATATATATTTGTTTTGGCTATAAACATAGGGTGATATTTCTGTCTACTTTACTTTAGCCAAGTAAAGTCTGAAAATGCTTGAGTAAGAT
>CBVK0103609493.1:0-11551 GCA_900067695.1 Picea abies | reverse complement strand
TTTTTGTGCAAGAGGGAAGTTTTGGGAAAAAGAGCCCCACACTCATTCACCCCTCCCCCCCTCTAAGTGTGGTAGGTGTGTCCAACAAATTTCTGGATGAAGCATAATGATTTTTCAAAATTAAAAGGAGGTTATTGTCAAGCATGGACCCTAGAACATTAACCTTGTTCATTTCTCACATGAGTGTCATGGATTGGGAGATTCGAAGAAATCTTAGAGCCATATTTTTTAGTTATGATTTCCTGTTCGAGACATGTTTTTGTGACATGTATTTCGACTAGCTGGATATGAATTTCAAGAAAATGAGAGAGGATTTTCTTCAGAACGAGCTTATATACAAAAACCTTTCTTAGAGTTTACACAACTATTACGGTTTGAGAATTAGAGGTGGCGTTTTGAAGCCTATTTTTTCTCTTAAAAAATAGGAGATCAATTAAAACGTGTCATGTTCTATTTGTAAATGTTTCTATTTTGGGAACGGGGTTGGAGTTCGAAATTGTGAGATGGAAAGAGCCTTGAGTGCTATATATTTCATTGTAAAATATTAGAGAAAGGGGGGGTGGACTTTCAGTGAGGAAGGCAAAGGGACCGTGTGTAAATTTTTCAGAATGTTCTTATGAATTAATACATGAATAAAATGCTCTCTGATAGCCAAGATTCATCACGGTGTATTAATTAGTGTGTTTTCCTCTATTTCACATTCATTTCATTTCTATTCTTTCTTCTAAGCATAGCTAAGAGTACATGAATAGAATTCATCCTTTATAGATGCTCCTGTCATATGGTTAATACAGTTGTCATGTTTAATGATTATAGGTCCAAAATTCAGTCTCTGTTAAGTGCTCTATTCATTATAGTCAGCCTTATGTTATTTCTTCTAAAGTTACAATCAAGAATTCATCTTTGTTTGATTCTGCCATTTGTAATGGGTTGTTCTCTTTTCTGTCTTTCCATCATATGAATATTATTTATTTCTTAAGGATATGATTATTTTACCTTCGTTCCCTTAGGAGTATATTAGTTGTATTAATATTCATAGTATATCTCAGGATATGACCCCATTTCCCAATGTTTTCTTCCTCTTGTTTGTCTTACCAACCATTTTAAAAACCTAAACAAAAATGTCCTATTGCAGAATCTGACCTCTGTGTGCTCATTGCCAGATATTTTTGAGTATTTTCAGTCTTTACATGTTTGAGAGAGCCCTCTCTGGTTGGAAGGTTCATAATCCAACCTAAATTTGGTTTGTAGGTTACCTCTGTCATTTGTTTTACAAGATGAAAATTTTTACAGAGTTCTAACATTTTGGCACCACTGCTGGGGAGCGAAGGTGAAATTTTCCCTGGGATAAATGAAAAAGTTCAAATCTGAGTACTGATGGTGAAAAGTAATTAGAAACAGAAAGGTTGTACACCATTCACCTGGTGGCTCCATTTTCAAGAATCTAGAATTCAATTTTTTCATGGCGACTCCACTGTCCAAAGACTCACTAGCCTAAAGATTTTATTGATGACTCCACTGCTTCAAGATGGATCACAAATCTGTAAGGTATGCTCCAATGAATCGCTCTCATATCCCTGGCTTTCCAAATCGTATTCCTCACATAGATTGGAAAAAATATTTTCCTAAATTCAAAGATGGGAAAGGAAATGATGCTGCCTTGCACTTGATTAGATTTCACATGCACATATGTAAGCTGGGGGTTGAATTTCATGAGGATTGTTTGATGAAAATGTTTAGGGCTACTCTAGAGGGGAAAGCAAGATTATGGTATGAAGTTTTAAAACCAAGTAGATTATACTCTCTTAAGGATTTCTACATAACATTCTTTAAGCATCATGGAGAATCTAATCCTTCATTCTTGGTGTTTGAAGATTGTTGTGATTTTTGTGAACATTTCATTAAGTACCTTGAAAACGTTTTTGGTAATGAAGAGTGTATGAATGGTGAAATCATAGAAGTACTTTATGAATATTCATCCCAACAACAAATAGTAGCCCCTCTTTTGGACGAAGATGAAGCTAATCAAGAAATTGTTGCTAAAATTCATTTTACTTCTCCTGAACTTGATGAATATATTCAACAAGAGTTCCAACAAAACAAAGTGTTTCAAAGTTGTCTTTTTTCCCCTGTGAATGATGTGGTTGTTGAAATTATAAGTGTCTTAGACATGGATGAGGGTTCTAAAACTGCATCCATGGAGACTTCAATTAGTTAACAAAAAAATGACATAGAGTTTCAGGAAAGAAAAAAAAACAATGTATGCCACATTCCAATCAGAAATAGAGAAAGATAATGAAGAGACGACTGTTTTATTTGATTCCTTTGAAAATCATAGTTTTGAAAATGCATCCATGGGAACTCTAGACTGTGAAATAGTTCATGCTATTAGATTTTCACATTTGTAAGAAGATTAAGAGTAGGAACTTATTTCCATTCATTCATTGGAATGTCAAAATGACAGTCCTCAAGCAAATTTCTAGAAGGTTAATAAAACCAAATCAGAATTGTTTGATGAACAAGAGGATAGCCTTGATGCACATAATATGCATATCATATTTGAAGATGTTAAATAATGTATGAATGTTTTTGTTGATATGCATGGAAGAGTAGACACACCTATTGCTTCCATTTCATTTGAAAATGTTCTCAGAATTGAAGAAATAGAGAAAGAACAACAAACACTTGTGAATGAGGCTTGTCTTTCTGTTTTTGATCATCAAGAAGAAATGATTTTTCATGGTTTTCAAGATACTGTGGACATCCTATTAAAGTCATCAGTGAAGGAGGAATTTGTTTCATTCATAGGCTCAGATTTTGGGTTCAATTTTTGTTTTCAGCTACCATCTTTTACATTTGTCTACCTGCTTAAGAAAAATGTGAGCAGAGGACAATTGGGAAGCCAATTGCTTGTTTGGCTGCATTGAAACTTTAGAATCACTTGATTGAGTATTCATTTCATCATTTTTAGAGTAGATAAAAGTGTGCAAATAAGCTTGTTGGTCAAGCAATTTTCATTTTGGGTTTTCCACAGTGTGTACATTCAGATTGTAGTGGTGTATTTAGAGTTCATTTTTCAGTTGAGAGCAATGTACAAATGTAAAAACCCTAAGTAATTAATCAATTTTCATGATTTAAATAACTGTTTAATGTATATTAGTTAATTAATTAATTAATTAATTGTCTTGATTTAATAATTATTTAATGTATATTAGTTAATTAGTTAATTAATTAATTTCATGATTAAATATTTGGTTAATGAATTTGAGTTTAATAAATTTTAATTTATTAAATGGAGACTTAATGTATCGAATGATGGAACCATTAAAGATAAAGGGGATAAGGTGGTTGGCATTGAATGGAGGGATAAGATGGGTGAGTCTTAATGAAAGGGGGAAGGTGGAGAATGAGAGAGGGGGAAAGGAGGATAAGATGAGGGAAAAGCACTCGAGAAAGAACTTTTGGATTTTGGGGGAGAGCATCATTTTGAGAGGAGAGGACTGTATTACTGGTTTGGGACTGGAGTAGCTTGCTTGAGGATGGTACTGGTTTTTTCTTGAGGAACTTGTGGATTTTGGTGGACTGAGATAGGGGGCACCAGTTGCTGGGTGTTTTGGGCTTGGGGGCCAGGAATCCTTATGGAATCCTAGAGCTAGGGAGCCAAAGAGGCTCTATTCCTAGCTAGCTAGGAGGTTAGTTGGTTTTGGGTAGAGCATCAGGCAGAATTGGAGAACAACAATATCATCAGTTAGAGGTATGTGATTTCATTATTATGCTGTGTTATGTGGTTTATTATCATGTTGCTGAAATGTGGCTTATTATGATGCTTCTCATAAAATTTAATTATGATGAATAATGAATGGTTAAAAATTTATGATATCATTTCTCTATTTTAACTTATGTTTTATAAGGCTCTGTTGGAAGAGACCTTACACATGGTATTAGAGATTCAGTTAAAAACACTAGAGCCTTAAGGGCCTACCTACAACTTAATTTTTTTTTCCTTGAAAAAAAAGAAAAAAGGAAAAAGAAAAAAGAAAATATGTATATATATATATATATACCACTGTTTAACTAACCAGAAAATACAGAGTTTCTTAGACTGGAGAAAAACCTAGAAATTTATTTTCTAGATTAAAACTGAGTTCCCTACTACATGGAAAAATATTCTGCAATTCATGTCATCTAATTTGAAAACAACCTAAAAATGAAACCACCCTAGGACTAGAAATAGTTCAAAAAAAAATTGAATTAAAATAAACTTGAGAAACCCTTGAAATAAACTTGAAACAACCCAAAAAACCCTGAAATTTCCACTAATAAATCCTTGAAAAACCCTGAAAACACTAATAAGAATTAGGAAATAGCTTAAGATGTAGCAGGGAGGAGTCCTGGAGCTGTTTCATCCTCCCATATATGGTTTCAACCACCAAACCACTTGTTTACTTGTAACAACTTTCACTTGAAAAAGACAAAAAAATAAAAAACATCATAAAAGAAGCATTAGATATCTACCGGATTAAAAGTTGCTTATCATTATTGTGTGAAATGCGTTTTCAACACTCGAAAATAGAAATAGTCTGTACATAATTATTAATGTATTTTTTTTATGTATGTTTATATAAGAAAACTTTGTAAACCCTAGGTGCCTACCATGATGCCCATGGTTGTGATCCCACCAGAGGGTTGGTTATGAAATGACGAGAGAGGGTTCATTAACCTGTATATTAAAAAAAGAGAAATGAGGCCATCCAACCAACCCTTTCCTTTCTTCCCTCGCACATAGATAAACCCAAAAATTCAAAAGAAAACTGGCAACTCACGGATGGGATTCAAACCTTGCTCTTTACAAACAATACACGAAACTGTAAGAAACCTTGAAACCGTCGCCCTCTACCAAGCTGAGTTATTCCATGAGATGATGATATGAGTCAGGGCGTTGATGCAGAGGCACCAAAAAGGGGCAGGTTAGCCTAGCAGCCAAGGTCATTCCCTCAAGGGTGTTTCCCCACGAACCTGCAAAACAAAAACAAAAAAAGAAAAAACTCACACGCAGTAGCTACAAGGGAAGAATGGGAACAAGTGGAAATGAAATAAAACTTTGAAGGCTGTCTAGTCAAGCCATAAGCTGAATCCACATGCCACACACATATAAATTCACCAAAACCAAAGTTGAGCACCAAGCTTCATACCCTACGTGCCTGGATGCCACGAGGAGGCAACTTGTTTTCCTTAAGGAAAATCCCAAGCGCCTTCAGGAGAGCCCTTTTACCAATACACCAAAAGCCCTGACTGTAAGAATCAATGCGAGGCGTAGTGCAGAGAAAACGCGTCTATGGGATCTTCCATTTTCCCTTGTGTTGGCGATTGTCGATTGTTGCGTAGAGACAAGCACCAAGCCACCAAAGAGGATCCACGAGGAAGCCTGCAGGTCTAGAATGTACAATGAAGGAGGAATGTAACACCATGTTTCCCCCAGTTTGTAAAAATAACGGGACTAGCCAAGAACTATGGAAAACTCATAAATGTGAATATGTGATGTAAATGGACCTTGAGGAAAAGGTCAATGAATGTGAATAACATTATGAATTTTATTACAGGACTGCTAAGAGGGGATGTGAAGAAAAAGAGACCATGATGGCGGTGGAAGGCACCTGGAAAGGTGGCATTAACTTCCACCGATACTAATACCGTATTTGGACTCCATTGGCCCAGAGAACCAAAAGTGGCTCGCTGGCCTTGAATTAAATGACTCGCAGGCTGGTAGGTAGATGGCTTAATGAGGGATGGGTAAGTGAACTGCCTATCCGTAGAGCCATTGTGACTGACCAACACAAGGGTAATCACGCCACACGCAACCTCGCAAGAGCATAAGGCGTGGGGTAGAAGCGATTGCGGGGGCAGACACGAGGGGAGAACTCTGGCATTACACAGAGTGAGTGATAGCAGAGAGGAAGGATTGCAACCTTCACTCCTGGTCACTGGAAAACGGAGACGTAGTCTCACAGCATCGTGGTCTCAGCTCGAGGGTGGCTAGTGGTAAATCCACTGGGAGTCACTGAGCCTCCGGTTGGGTGGAAATGAGCACCCCTCTCAGCAGTTGCACTCACTTTTGGTGTTATTTCTGATAAGTGTTTTGCCTCTGGCTCCTTGAAATATATGGATTCTGATAATTATGCTCATAAGCTATGAAACTATGAATGTTTTCATTATAATAATGTCTATGTGGTATTTTTATTAGTACTAGTAGTTGTATATGCTTATAACAAAAAAACCACGCATGGCTTATGTTGATAAAGGAATTTAAGTATGCATAAGTTGAACCAAGTCAGACTTCCAGTCCATTCTTGGGAATTTGTTTCCCCTTATCTGTCTCCCGGAATGCCCCAGAATAGGTCTCTTCATAGAGATTCCCTCCTTGGAAAGGTTTACAAAGAACCTGGAAAAAGGACTTGAATGTGCAAGTCTTAACAACCCTATACGAGGAGGAATGACCCTCTTAAAATCTCGAAGTAGCAGCATAGGGATAAGTATCGATCGATGGACGAGATCCCATCGAAAGATCCATGGTCATTCACGACCGTTAGATTGACGAAAGAAAACAAGGGCGTTGCATACCTTGCCCCTTTTTCCTCTATCTTCGTGAATAGTGAGGAAATTGGGATCGTAGACCCCTAAGGTCCATGAGAACATATGGACCATTGATTTTTTCATGTCCACGAAGTAGTGGGAGAGTGCGCGAAATGGGACAGATCTGAGTCATTAGATCTTAGCTAGAACAAACCGACAACCGTTGGATCTGTTAAGAGATGCATGAGGGTTAAGCCCTCATGAACAGGAGGTTGAAAGTCCCGACAAGAGGTGTGGCCATTGGGATGTTGGCATTCATGAAATCGGGAGTCACGATGACATGAGGTTGGAAATTTTCATAGTGAAATTCCTGGAATCAATACAAGCCGTCCGTCATAGGAGGACACGTGGGAAATATCGGAAGCCCGTCGACATTTCAGAGATCGAAGGGGAAAGATGCTGGAGTATTTCAGCAGCAAAAACTCTGAAATCGTGAGATGCGATCAGGACCGTCCATCTTAGGAGGATGTGTGGTGACAATCGGAACATTTGGGGAGAGTCACGAAAGGAAAGTTATCCATCGATAAATCGGGAATCCTGTGGGAAAGAAGTCCATACACTCTGGAATTGCGAAGTTCAAAATCCCAACCCAGTGAAAAGCATCCATTGTAGGACCAGCTGTCATCATATCGACATATCGGGATTCGACGGATCGTGAATCCTGAGGACGAGTACATTTTGGCATTGGAAAGTCCAAAAACCCGATAGGAGATAAGGATGCGGTCTTGTGAGATAGTGGCCACGTGGGTCAGGAGTTTAGCCAGGAGGGCTAACACGTAAGGGACCATATCGGTGAATTGTCTCATCGGAGATCGGGGATTGAAGAGAACAGGGAACTCTTAACATCGGGGATCACGAAACCCTGAAACTCGAAAGTATATGCATTTCCCATTGTGGAAAGAGTAGCAGTCGTATGCAAAGGCTGTGATAGGGAAAGAAGGACCTGTGGATCGGGTTTTGACAGAGATTCCAATAGGGAATCCAATGAGCTGCTTTGGCTCATGAACTGATTGAATGATCCTGTGAGAAGACGTGCTTGGGAGCGCGACTGCATCACTTCCCATATCGAAATTCAGAGATTTGAATGATGAAGAGTCTTGGAGTCGTTGCACTTCGAACTCCCGAGTACCGAAACAATGAAAGGATCCATACCGTTGGATCAGGGGTGGCATATGACTGTCAATCTCCCTTTGGAGGGAAACTTTAGAGACCTCAGAAGTTTTAGGGATGTGAATGGGGAAAGGTAGAAGTCGTGTATCACGATTTCTTGAATCGCAAAAAGTCGATAAGCTCTTGGCTGGCTTAAGTGCGTGGACACTGTATAGGGTCATGTAGACAAGACCCCAAGAGAGAAACTTGCCCCTTGCTAGCCCCGTCGGGGTTCGACATTTCACTATTTCAAGCTTCGGGGTTTGCAGAGTCGAGCGACTCGACGTTCGGGTAGCACTGAGCCACGAAATGCGAAAAGATGCCGTGCTGATTCGACCCATAGTCGTGAACTACAATTATATGGAGGTGGAAAAAGGAAAGAGCTAGCCTACACTAAGCCCTGTAGGACTTCGGGGGTTTTGATTGTCGAGAAATCAATGAAAAAGTTTGATTTGTGTAGTGGATATGTGACAAGGAACCACTGTGTATGACCAACGTTGAGCCGCGAAGGAGGAACCATGAGAGAGAGACCACCGACAGATGCAGGATTAAATTTGAGGTTTGGGTATGATTAGGGTTTTTGTAATTGTTTTTATTTTATTTTTACTATTATTTATTTTAATTTGGCTTGGGCAGGCAGGAAATGAGGGGGGAGGGCATGTGGGCCTCATGCACCCATGATGCCCGACTTAAATTGTAAAATTTTAATTATTTTAATTTTTTTTTCTTATTTGGATTCAATTATACAAGATGGTTAGGACTCAAGGAAATCGAGGCAAATGGGCATCGTCACAGGGACCACCAATGCCGCCACCACCATCGCCTGAATTATCCCTCATTCTACGCTCTTTGGAGGCCATAAATGAGACTTTAAAGGGGCGTTATCCAGCAGGGATCGAAGTGGAGCCCCCACCATCTGAAATGGGCAATCCAGAAGCATCAAGGGATTCAAGGGGAGGGCCTCCACTCGAAGACATCACTAGAGAATTTCAGAAGATCAAACTTGTAGAGTTTGTCGGGGGTCATGCTAGTGAACGTGCAGAAGCATGGTTGGAAGGAATGACAAGATGTTTCACTTTAAGAGATTATGCTTCCAAATCAAAGGCTAAAATATCAATCTTTCAGTTAAGGGACCAACTGTCATCATATCGGCATATCTGAATTCGGTGGATCGCGAATCCTGAGGACGAGTACCTTTCGGCATTGGAAAGTCCGAAAAGCTGACAGGAGATAAGGCTGCGGTCTTGTGAGATAGTGGTCACGTGGGTCAGGAGTTTAGCCAGGAGGTATAACACGTAAGGGACCATATTGATGAATTGGATCATCAGAGATTGGGGATTCGAGAGAACAGGGAACTCTTGACATCGAGGATCACGAAACCCCAAAACCCGAAAGTATATGCATTTCCCGTTTTGGAAAGAGTAGTGGTCATATGCAAAGGCCGTGACAGGGAAAGAAGGACCTGTGGATCGGGTTTTGACAGAGATTCCAGCAGAGAATCCAATGAGCCGCTTCAGCTCATGAACTAATTGAATGATCCTGTGAGCAGACGTGCTTGGGAGCATGACTGCATTACTTCCCATATCGGAATTCAGAGATTTGAATGAAGAAGAGTCTTGGAGTTGTTGCACTATGAACTCTCGAGTACCAAAACCCTGAAAGGATCCATACCGTTGGATCAAGGGTGGCTTACAGCCGTCGATCTCCCTTTGGAGGGAAAATTTAGAGACCTCGAAAGTTTCGGGGATTTGAATGGGGAAAGGTAGAATTCATGTATCACGATTTCCCGAATCGTGAAAAGACGATAAGCTCTTGGCTGGCTTAAGCACATGGAAACTATATAGGGTCACGTAGACAAGACCCCAAGAGAGAAACTTGCCCCTCGCTAGCCCCATCGGGGTTCGGCATTTTGTTATTTCAAGCTTCGGGGTTTGCAAAGTCGAGCGACTCGACGTTCCGGTAGCACTGAGCCACGAAGTGAGAAAATATGTCGTGCTGGTTCTACCCATAGTCGTGAACTACATTCATATGGAGGTGGAAAAAGGAAAGAGCTAGCCTGTGCTAAGACCCATAGGATTTTGGGGGTTCTAATTGTCGAGAAATCAATGAAAAAGTTTGATTTACGTAGTGGGTATGTGACAAAGTGGTATCGAAGCATGGTTACAACACTTTCCCTGATTGGGCTCATGCATGAATTTCACATAAGCTCCGTCTGAAGCACTCCTACGAGGAGTAACCCCCTAACTTAACTCTCTTGTCCAGGATTAAAACTTGGAAACAAGAACCAGACTGTGTATGCAGGTGAAAGAGTTCTAAATTATGCGTAGATTAGAAAAATATATCTAACTCTTGACTAACAATCAACGTTTGTCTTTTCACTTAAGTGGACGATCAACTACGGGAATTTATAGACGCAGAGAATGGTGACTCACCAAGAGGTGGGAGAAGGCTCCCACAACTGAGACGAAGAGTCTGACAAAAGAAGAGAAATAGGAACCCCTCCAGATCTAGCTGATACTGTGAGGAGTCTCATGGTTGAATTGCAAAGCTGGAAGGCCAACAATGAAAGGATGATGAAAGAACAAGAAAAGCAAACCGAAATTAATGCAGTTTTACTGCAGAGCTTATCTGACCTACAACGACAAATGCAGTAGGAACCTAAGATGTAGAATCATGGTCATGTCAGTGGCCATACTGAGAGAATCACATCAAGAAAGGTCCGCCCCAGAGGTAAAGGACCAGTGCCAGGCGATTCCATAGAGAAGGAAGCTGGCGATTCAGAAGGCTCTTCTAGTAGCAGGACCAGTTCCTATTCTCTAAGAAAACAGAAGAAGCAAAAGACTTCCAAGAGTCATAAATTTGAGGAATTCAGAAAGGAAAAACCTCCCTCCTTCGATGGTGAGGTAAAGAAGGGAGAGGAAGCTGAGGCTTGGTTACTTGGACTGAAGAAATATTTCAGAGTCCATGATTTTTTAGAAAATTTGAAGGCTCGAGTGGCCACTTTCAATCTGAATGGAAAAGCTTCCATCTGGTGAGAAGATCTTAAGAATATGAAAGGGGTCTGCGAGGAGGACCTGTCTTGGAAACGGTTTGAGAAGTACTTCTGGAAGAAGTATTTGTCAGAAAGATATTTCAACGAGAAGGCTAAAGAGTTTTATGAACTCAAACTAGGGCAACTCACTGTAGAGGAATATGTCAACAAATTCCTTGACTTATTGAGATATGTACCCTACATCAAAGCAGAGAAGGAAAAGGCGCAACGCTTCATCAGTGGGTTACCCAAGGAATACTAGAACTGAATCGAATTCGACGAGCCAAAGACCTTAGAAGACATTATTTGAAAAGAAACATATTGTCATGAACAATATGGATATCGAGCAGAGTCTCGTGGAGACTGGAAACAAAAGAGGGGTTCGAGATTTCAGAAAAAGGGGATTAAATCCTCAGGATTTAAGAGCTACAAGAAGCACCCCAGAATGAACTTTCCAACCCGGAGTGTACTCCAGCAGAACTTTCCCTCAGTGGATGGAAATAAAACTTCTGGACCTATACCAGTGAAGACTAATAACCCAAAGAAAGAACCTCTGAAATGCCGGGGTTGCGGAGAAGAGCATCTCCTGAGAGACTGTCCACACCAACAACAGAATAGTCGGAAAGTTTATAACATGCAGGAAGCTACCACAGTCAATGATGTGGCAAGGAGTGTGCCGCAGATTTATGCAGCCTTGGATAATAACCAAGCTGACCACTAGGCTTCAGTGGTGGAAATAGA
>CBVK0103609470.1:0-23888 GCA_900067695.1 Picea abies | reverse complement strand
CTCTTGCCATCCATCATTTTCAGGAACCTCGGGTTGCAATGAGACATGAGAAGGAATAGGAATACCAAGGGCTTGCAGAACTTGGAAAGGAGGCCTTTCAGGCCTAGGTTGGTCCACTCCTTGCCCAATCTAATTGAAAAATACGGCTTAAAACAACTGGCCAAGCTCTTGTGAGTCAACAACAAAATGTATGGAGAACCTTGGCCTTCTTGGGCCTCTGTTCCAATTACCTTTCCCTTGGTTTCCTCGGCCATGGCTTCCTCGGCTGAAAAAACTCATTCCTGCATGCATGATTGATTAGCAAATAGTCTTTTAAATAAACATACATGACAAATCTTTAAAAATATGAAATAGATTTGGCTCAGCAACATATCAGACTCATGCAATCCAATCCATACAAATTGTTTAACTATTTATCCATGAGCAGGGGGTTAATAAAGGGTTCTGGGATATGTGAGGGGTTTGTATTGAGTGAAACATGATATGATGAGGGGGGAAAGAACATGGTTACTGCTCAAAGACAACAACAATCAACTGTAATACAAACCAAAGAAAACATCATTGTAATCCAACCAAGACACTTCTACTTCCAACTGCTTCAATACATAATTCTTCTTGAATGTAATCAATCTTAGAATAGGGAGTGAAAAATGAATGTGGGAAGGTGACGAAGTTGTAATTAGCGAAAAGAGAAATAATGGTGGGGAAAGTGAGAGAGTATTGTTCATAAAATTAATTAAGTAATCCAAATAACCACTCTGTAAAAGGAAATACACCAACCAAATGACCATTGTGACCCAATTAACAACCACTATGTATAGTTCACACAACTCTGTGCACTAACTAGTTCACTGTTCATAATCAAAGATGTAACACAGTGTCAACAGTATGCATACAATAGTCTGTAGGGGAGCTCTGTTTTTTCTCATTTATCCATAAGAAATCCCCAAATGAATACACAGTCAATTACTTCCACTTTTCTCATCAAATGTAGACATAAAAATCATGCTCGATTTTGTCTTTCAATTATTTCAATAATTAAATTGCAAAGAGGATGTACTGTCACAACACTCATGCATGTCACTGTTTAAAATGCATGAAATTCATTTAACATACATAGTGGAAAATCAACACAATGATCCATATTTCACTTGCAAGATCCTGACTTGTCATTTAAACACCCAGATAACAAATCACCATTTCAGCTCACACTATGTTGTGAAATGCACAACCATTCAACAAAACACAAGTGTATTTTTGTGATTGTACAGGTCCAATTTCCCTTGATCTTAATATTCAAAATGATGGGCTATCCAATAAAATGAGGCAACAACAGGATAACCAATCTCATAACACAATTTGATCAAAATGCAACAAAGTCATGCTAAGAAAAACTAACTCAGTGACTATCTCTGGGGGTGCAACCAAAAAAATATCCGTAGCATACATAGTGGATAACCACACCATAATTACCACAATGCAACATTCATTTTTGACAATTTTAAAACACACAACCACAGTATCATTAAATCAACCTATTGTGTTGAGCTATCAACCCAACACAAAGAGGCAACAACAATATTTCTCAAATCAATCAAACTGCAAGAAAAAATGACACTATGTAAAACTCGTGTCCATACTTCACGACACAATCAAATAAACAAACATATACATTGGATGCAACTATTATAAACACCCCGAGTGCATTGATCATTAGGCCATTAAAAACACATAGTTACAATAATCACCAATTCATGCTATATGAACGCCACTCATACCAATGCATCAAACGTGAAGCACCAATATTGTGCATTAATCAATTAAAAATAGTTCTAGGTTATCCATTCAATAAACAAAAGGAGGTAGACAATGTGTATTTGATTTAATAACTCACCCAATTACCCATGTTGGGCTTAACCACTCAATCATATAACAATGCAGTAACGAGATACCAAAACCAACACCAATGTCACACAATCAATGGGGTGAGCCGGTAATCATCTCTTTCGACAATACACACCAATCAATAATGACCAATAGTAAACCCGACAGGCCACAACAGTCTTATCTATCAACCTTCAGACTCGAGGAGTCAAGGGTTTTCTTTGTGAGCCAACCCAAGGAGGCTAGAGTTGACTCATCTAAATGGTGAAATACCTCGAGACCAACGGTGTACACACATCGAAAACAACAATTCACTTGGTGAAAAAGGTGATGAATACTGTGACAGGAGATTCTATGAACAGAGGATCATGGCTCCACTTTGGACTTGTAATGATACTTTAGCACATGCACGGTATAGCCCTCGTGGCTCCCCAGTCAACCAACCACACTGCTGAGGTGAAAATAGAGTCGAGAAGAAGAAATATAACCCACTTTGCGACCATTGGAAGCATGAAGTAACCCTAATACCCAATTGAATGATGTGCGGTGACACAAGGCATTTCAAACTCATTAAAACCCCATAGAAGCCAAAACTCGGTATGGCGATATAATGCATGAAGGCATCGTCTATTCTAGACCAAATGACACCCTCCACTAATCTAGAAAGGATAATAGATAGCCTTTTATGGCCGCTAATACATCAGAACGACCCAATACACTGTAACTTCAGACATTATCACAGAGAAAGCCACCAACAATTCATTCCCAAAAAATCACAATTTTACACAGTTGTCATACATAAAGAAACACACAAACCCATACATCTGAGCCAATATCTACTTCATAACCAAAGCATACTCATGGATGGCCAAAAAAATACATACATGTAATCAAAGCACCTTAAAACACGAGTTGGTCGAGTGGTTTCCCCTTTGCTTGAAAGTCGTAGCAAAACCACAACAACACAGTTGAACAATAGCCAATTAGGGTGGTGGCCAGTGGAGGGAGTAAGGGTGACATGTAGTAAATGCATGTTGCCTCCATCCCCAGTTCATCAATTAATTTCTACATGCCAGCAAGATTTCCATTAACACAATTAATCAAACCATGTATCGAAACCATCACCCATTAAAACCAATAGCGCGACCCATACCAACTTATGACATAACATAATTACCACTTCATATGACCCAATCAAATCGCATAACCATTAGAATCTATCACTTTACAAATGCGCCACCCACATCCTATCGTTCCAAAATATACCATATGCATATCAACCATATAACTCAATCAAATCGCATAACCATTGACTTCCTAGCTAGGATTTAACCATAACCATTTTAATCTTTCATGCATGTAGTGTAGCATATTTGCATAGTTAGATCCCTTTTCCTTTTGCATTTGTTATATTGTTTTTTACTTTTTCCAACTGCTCTTTATGTATTGTTACTAACATGTATGTTGTGAAGGTGTCCCAAGAACAGATAGCAATGGTATCAATAAATAACATAGGTCGTAGTAACATAAATTTAGAGCTTAGAACATAACATGACTTATTCATCATTTACTTGTCACAAATAGAACCAACACATAATAAGCCCAATCCATCGCCAATAAAAGCAATATATTATCAACCATGTAAGCAGTGTTGAACAACACTACAACCATCAAATACAAACCATATCTGATTTCCAGTCTCCAAGGGGGTCCCACCTACTAGTATTATTTATCTTTTATAACAATAGGCTTTACAAACACTTTGCGGGAAAAACTTCATTGCAATTTTAATCGTCAACAAATTGGCGAATCCACAGGGAAATTTTTTTTCAACAGATTTAGTACTCACAACTCATGGTTTCGTAAAACAAGAACAAAAGATCAAGGAGATATAACTAGGAAGATTATGCATCAGGGGGAAGTGAGCGGATTTAATGGAAAAATGACTGGGAATTTGGGAATAACTCATGAAAAGTGTTAAGTATGAGGGTATTTTTTTTACCACTGTATGCATAATCTTTAACTAGAATCTTCTCTTAACTTCAAGCATAAAATCTTTAGACTTTCTCTTTAAAACCTCAAATTGATGAAGAAATGGCAAGAAGAAGTGGGAGATAACCAGTTCTCTTTATAATACAATAGTGGATATATATAACAATTTCAATGGTGATTTCAGAGACAACATCGTAACAGTTGTGTAAACTTGATTGTTGTTGACTAACAATTCTTTGCAGGAGTATCATTGTGGAAGAACTGATCCAATCATCCTATTTGACAAAAATAAACTAGAAGATAGCAAGCAATAAAATTATGATAGAAATAAATTTGCAAAATCAACTAGCAGAAATAAATGACAGAAATGTAAAAGCAGTATGAAAAATTAAAAATTGATAGCAAAAATCAGACTATTGTAAGGAAGAAAAGAGAAAGAACAAAAAAGAAAGCAGAGCTAGGCTACTAGTATACAAAAAATCTAAACAACATTAGAACTTTTCACATTGGTCCTTTGCAATGTTTCAAGCAATAATCATTAGCGTTGTCGGAAAACAATTGCTTCATTAAATCCCGTAGAATGAAAGAGTTAGTATCTAGGACAAAACAAATTCTGAAAGGACCCAGAATTAACACTTGGAATTCCAAGGTAATGATCATCCTTTTAATGCATATGATTAGATCATCAAGGTAGATGTGGATGCTGACCAATTCATCAAGAGTATTGTGGATAGGTCTTTTAAAGGTGGTACTTGCATTAGTTAAGCCAGAAGGAAGGAATTTATAAGACATAGTACCCCATTTGTGATAAAAGTTGTTTTGTGAACATCTACCCCTTTTACCTTAATTTTACTTTCACCTAGAGTTCTGTCAAGTAGGGGCTTGAACTGTGACTCTACAACCTGATGAAAAATCATCCCTATATTGAGGGGAGAAAAAGGATTTCCTATAGTAGCTTGAATGAAAGTACAAAAACCAAGGCAGGTTCTAATACAATCAACAATCCTTGAAACAGGCACCCAATTTGGAACCCATTCAGGGAAGACTGAAAAAATTATCCCATCCCTGAAGAAATTCCTTAAATCCTTTTAAACAGTTGCATTATGTGCAAAGTTATTGAGTCTTTGTTTTTTCCTAGTTGGTTTTCGAACAAGACCAGGATCAAAACCACGAAGATCTTCATAAGACCAAGCAAAAACATTTTGAAATCCACCAAGTAGATTGGTAGACCTCATCTCTTTTTTATCAAAACATTGGACACCCTTTATAACAATCTTTGAAAATTCAAGTGGCCCAATGTTCAAGGAGATGGTTCTACCCACCTTCCTTATTGACTCCCCTTCTCTTCTTTTCTCTTTATTGCCTACATCACCCAATGAAAATGAACTCTCGAGAGGAGTCAAGCCCTTAGGAATATTTTCTTCTTCTATGGATGTCATTTCCTTGAGCCAAAGAGGTTCAACTTGAATGAAAGAAGAAATGATCTCATCATTAGGGAAGGCGTGCCAAGATTCTACATTGTCTGGGATATGTGAACGATATATAGTTTGAAAAGAACAATCAAGCCTCTAAGAAAAATATTTCTGATTTGAAGAGGCCACAATGACGACTAACCGATCAACCATTGAATTCAACTCCCTCGTCACATGAGTGATGTTAAAATATAAAAGGCTAGAGATAAGTGCATAAACAACTTCGATGTATCGTTCCATCAGCGCATTTCTAGGAGAGCATACCTTACGTATCAGGTTCACAACAATCTCATAATCTCCAAAAACTGAAAAGTGACTACAACCCAGATTAAGGGTGCTTCCAATGCCTAATAATAAAACTTCGAATTTTGTGACATTGTTTGAGCAAGAAAACTCCAACCTATAAGACAAATTATGAATTTTCCCTACAAGGGAAACCAAGATAATTCCAACCCCATTACCTTCATTAGAGCATGAACCATCAAAGTGCATATGCCACATGTCATCATCTAAGTTGATTCGTTCCAAAGGAATATTATCCTTCTCTGCAAATATGGAATACACTCCTAGGTCCTCTTTGATATAGTTTACATTAGATTGAGGAACACTCTCTATGTAGGGTGAAATCCTTCCCTCTCTAAGGAATATAATGTTTTTACCATTCCAAGGTATGGATAAATGTGTTCCGTCGAGTGAGAGGTACCCACCTGTTAAGGCTTGCCAATCTCTTCCCAAGATAATTGACTAATTTCTTACAAGCATATCAATTACCTGAATGTTGAGGGTTGTCCTTATTTCGGGATGAGCGCATAAAACTAAGGTCAAATCTTTAATCTTGCCTATGGTTATTTGTTGTAGGATATTATAGGAGAGCATGCTTCTAGCGTTTTCATTTGTACAAGACAAGCCTAGCTCTTCCATAATAATCTTCGACATCACACTTGGGCCCGAACCACCATCAATGAGGCAACAATGGGTGATATTATCCATAATCTTTACAGAAATATAAAAAGGGGTATTTTTTACAGGGTATCTAAAGTTATGTACACCTACTTTATTTACAGAAGAGTCCTCTTCGTTTACCTCTTCAGAAAGATTGGCTACAATAGAAGCTTTTCCTTCCATGAATTGTTTCAGATGCATCTGTTGTTCAAGGATGAAAACCATGTCTAGAAAGGTTGCATATGATTTGATGTTGGCCAACTAATTCAAGATATTGTATTTGGAAGAGGGGAGATGGGAAGTTGTTTGTTGACTGTCTGGAACTTTAGGAACCTAAACAGTAGCAGCGGGTGAGGATGAGCCTGGGATAGATGAGTTGTGGGGAGGGTCAAATTTTCCCTTGGGAGCATAAGCCTTCTTCCTAGTATTGATGACCATGACATCTTCTGGTTTTGAAAATATAGGACAACGATAGTAGCTTCTGGTCTTTTACTAAAGATCTTATCTTTGACACTCTTCCTTACCTCACATGTGGTTTCCTCGTGGTGCTCTTTGCAGAAGATACACCAGCTTCGAGGAAAGATGGCCTTAGGCTGAAAATTATTATCAATTGGATTCCTAAGGGGGGCTTTGAAGGAGGATGAAGCTCCAAGGATTAGTGGTGAGGCAATCCCCCTTTGCTCAAATGCTATCATACAATTGTTCATGTCTTGTACTAGTTGTAAACGTGAACACATGTCTATCTGCCTAACTAATTCTCCCTAGGGAAGAAATGTTCTTTCAAGATGTTCCTCATACTCTAAACAAGTATGCAGAGAAGAACTGAGGTTATCAATGGATTTTTATTCAATCCTATTAAGGTAGGTGAAGGAAATGCATTGTAGTAATGCATGAATGCAGCTTGGTTCTGAGGGCATATGATTTTGGGGATTTGATTGTATAACTTGGTGAAACGCAAGTTGAAAGACATGATGGTCTCATAATATTTATAGGTGACATTATTGTATTCCATTAAATTCTCAGTTGGGATTTTATATTTCTCATAAGTAGATCTGAACCAGTAGATTAAATCCTCCCAAGTAGATTGAAGCATAGGAGGAAGGTCAAAGAAATCAGTCGTAGCCTTTCCTTCCAAGGAATTTACAAATAAGTGCATGAAAGTATCATTATCACTAGCACCTATGTTATGAAAAGCATTAGAAAATTCCACCGGGTGTTCGCTTGTAGTGACAGTGTTATTTCCCAAAATCTTAGGAAGATGCTCCTTGAAATTAGGGAGTGGACGAGTAGCAGGTGCTAAGTTGAGAGGAGAGGAAACATGCCATGGAGTGGTTGTCTCATATTCTTCAAACTAAAAAAGACCATACTTCTTAATGACTTTGGTAGAATTTGTGGTAGATTGAACAGGGATATGGTGGCTATATAAGATACCAATCACTGACGAAGATGAAGCCTGAGAGGATTAAGCACCTCCAGTGCCACCAGATCCACCACTAGATTCCATCTTGTGGATGATAGGTGAGGTAAATAAAGGCAAACTGGTTGAATCAGACAGAGTTCTCCTTAGAGTACTTTGTTGGGAACATAACACAACGTTCCTTCTTCCTATTTCAACAATAGGACTGATTTCAGGTGATAATCCTCTTCTTCTTCTAGAAGCACGAGAATATAATGACATGAAAGAAAGGCCAAAATGGAAGAAACAAGAAGGTCATGGATGATTTCTAGGTTGTCTACGTCTAGCTTCCAATTGCTCTTGAGAACTAATATCTTGTTCAATTGCTGCCCAAGAATGGTTAAGCTCAGCACGAGTATTGGTAGTGTCTAAAATGGTGTTAAACAGGTTCAAAGAAATGTTGGTCTAATCTTGAAGACTGAGCTCAATGTTGGGTTTCCTTGCAACAGGCTCAGTCCTTAAGAAATAAAACAGTCAAAGAATGAATATCATAAAAACAGATGTATCGATGAAAATCGAGTATAAAAATTAACCAGAGAGATATTGAAGATCTCCCCAGTATGTTCGCCAAATAAATGTTGAGGAAAATATATGAAATGATCTTACTCAAGCATTTTCATATTCTTCTTGGCTAAATAAAAATAGACAAGAATATCACAATACGATTATAGCCAAAAAAAATAACATCCTAACTCACAAGTATCAATTATGAGTGGTTAGGCTAGTCTTTGATGAATAAAAAGCTTGCTGGAAATTCACTTTTTATATGATCTTCTAAATATAACAGTTGTTGAAATACATGTAGAGGTGAAATACATGTAGAGATAGAAGAAAATGCACCAAGATGATAATCAATATAGACGAGACATAAAACAATCCCTTATTTCATTACAATTCACCAAAGAGTCACTCTCTTTACAAAATTTCATGCATAAATTTTGGACCAAAGTCAAACTTAGGCATCCCCGATGGAATGTACAAAAGGACCTCTGACAAAAAACCAAAATTGAACTCTAAAATATAGATCAGCTTGCCACAGATTGTTTCCCACTTGACTATGTGAAATATCCTTTGTCAATCATGAAAACTAATTCACAAACAGACAAGTCTACATAGACTATCAAAGATATATCAACACCTCTAAAAAAACAATTGTCTGAATGATGTAATTCAACCCTGAATGTTGTTGTCTACAATAATACCCTTCTATCATAATAGAGAATTAGGCTTGTGATAAATTAAGGAATGAATGAAAATTGAACTATCTCAACATAAACTCAAAGAGAAAACCTTAGTATGCTTCTGCTTCTATCCTCCTCTTGTTCCTCCCTTTCCTTTTCCCTTAAAACAAATTAGAGTTGGTTGAATTAGTTGACCCAACTCATTAGTTAAATTAATTAAAAGACTCAACCAACTTTTAGTTAGGGGAAAAAGTAATAATCATAATAAGGGTGATACATAAATACTAACTTGTAGGTGGGACCCCTTGTGACTCCCCTTAGATCTTAACAATCATAACATATTAGTTAGTTAAGAAAAACACACCTCCTTGTGACTCTCATTTAACGTTTGACAATTTAGCTCATGATATTTGAAATTATTTTCAAAAAAAAATATTACTCATATATCCAAAAATAAAACATCTTGTCCAAAAACTTTCTGAAGTCAACTATCATCAACCATAGATAAAATAAAAACTCAAAATCCATATTTCCCACTCTGATATTCAATCTTTTCTTGATTGTTGTTATCACCTTTCGATTTTCCTGAATTTTCCTTTGGCTACGCTGAGCCTTTAGGACTAATCTCATTGATCACGTGGGAACAATCATCCCTCAAATGCATTTGGGAAGACACGGATTTGTCAAAGACATTGAAGGGTGAGGAAGGGGCAGCAATGGATTTTCCTTTGTCAAGGGCATGGTGGGCCTCGGTTTTCAATATTTTGCTAACATGGGAGGATTGCATTGGTGCTTGGACAGGGGCAGCTTGGACAATAGGGTTAATAGGATGAGGAGTAGGTAGGGATAAATTGGGCCAGCCACGATGTTGGGAGTTTTCCAGGTGGACAATATCTTGCCATATGTCATTTTCAGGAACATCGGGTTGCAATGAGACATGAAGAGGAATAGGAATACTAGGGGCTTGCAGAACTTGAAAAGGAGGCCTTTCAAGCCTAGTTTGGTCCACTCCTTGCCCAATCTAATTGAAAAATTTGGCCTGAAACAACTGGCCAAGCTCTTGTGAGTCAACATCAAAATGTATGGAGAACCTTGTCCTTCTTGGGCCTCTGTTCCAATTACCTTTCCCTTGGTTGCCTTGGCCATGGCTACCTCGGCTAAAAAAACTCATTCTTGTATGCATGATTGATTAGAAAATAGTCTTTTAAATAAACATACATGACAACTCTTTAAAAATATGAAATTGATTTCGCTCAACAACATATCAGACTCATGCAATCCAATCCATAAAAATTGTTTAACTATTTATCCATGAGCAGGGGGTTAATAAAGGGTTTTGGGATATGTGAGGGGTTTGTATTGAGCGAAACATGATATGATGAGGGGGAAAAGAACACAATTATTGTTAAAAGACAACAACAATCAACTGTAATACAAACCAAAGAAAACATCATTGTAATCCAACCAAGACCACCTCTACTTCCAACTGCTTCAATACATAATTTTTCTTGATTATAATCAATCTTAGAACAGGGAGTGAAAAATGAATGTGGGAAGGTGACGAGGTTGTAATTAGCAAAAATCGAAATAATGGTGGGGAAAGAGACTGGGTATTGTTCATAAACTTAATTTAGTAATCCAAATAACCATTATGTAAAAGGAAATACACCAACCAAGTGACCATTGTGACCCAATTAACAACCATTGTGTATAGTTGACACAACTCTGTGCATTAACTAGTTCATTGTTCATAATCAAAGATTTAACACAGTGTCAACAGTATGCATACAACAATATGTGGGGGAGCTCTGGTTTTTCTCATTTATCCATAAGCAATTCCCAAATGAATGCACATTCAATTACTTCCACTTTTCTCATCAAATGCATACATAAAAATCATGCTCGATTATGTCTTTTAATTCTTTCAATAATTAAATTGCAATGCAGATGTACTGTCACAACACTCATTCCTATCACTATTTAAAATGCATGACATTCATTTAACATACATAGTGTACATTCAACACAATGATCCATATTTCACTTGCAAGATCTTGACTTGTCATTTAAACACCCAAATAACAAATCACCATTTCAACTTACACTATGTTGTGAAATGCACAACCATTTGAGAAAACGCAAGTGTATTTATGTGTCTATATAGGTCCAATTTCCCTTTACTTTAATATTCAAAATTTTGGGCTATCCAACAAAACGAGGCAGCAACAACATACCCAATCTCATAACACAAGTCAATCAAAATGAAACAAAGATGTGTTAAGAAAAAAAAACTCAGTGACTATCTCTGGGGGCGCAACCAAAAAAATATTTGTATCATATATAGTGGATAACCATGCCATAATTAAAACAATAAAAAATTCATTTTTGACAATTTTAAAACACACAATCGCAGTATCATTAACTCAACTTATCGTGCCTAGCTATCAACCCAACACAAGGAGGAAACAACAATATTTCTCAAATCAATCAAACTGCAACCAAAAACCACATTGTGTAAAACTTGTGTCCATCCTTGACAACGCAATCAAATAAACAAACATATACAGTGGAAGGAACTGTCATAAAAACCCCGATTGCAATGATCATTAGGCCATTAAAAACACATAGTTATAGTAATCATCGATTGATGCTATAGGAATGCCACTCATACCAATGCATCAAGCATGAAGCATCATTGTGCATTAATCAATTAAAAACAGTGTCAGGTTATCCATTCAATAAACACAAGGAGGCAACAACTGTGTATTTGATTTAACAACTCACCCAATTAGGCATGTTGGGCTTAACCACTCAATTCTATAACAATGTAGTAACCAGATACCAAAACCAACACCAATGTCACACAATCAACAGGGCGAGCCAGTAATAAACTCTTTCGACAATACACACCAATCCATAATGACCAATATTAAACCCAACAGGCCACAACGGTATTCTCTATCAACCTTTGGACTCGAGGAGTCAAGGGTTTTCTTTGTGGACCAACCCAGGGAGGCTAGAATCGACTCCTCTTAATAGTGAAAACCTCCGAGACCGATGGTGTACACACAAAGAAAACCACAATTCACTTGGTGGACAGGGTGACGAATACAGTGATAGGAGAGGCTATGAACAGAGGAGAAGGTCTCCACTTTGGCCTTGTAATGATAGGTTCCCACATGTAGGGTATATCCCTCGTGGCTCCCCAGTAAACCAACTACAACGCTGAGGTGAAAACAGAGCCAAGAAGAAGCAATATAACCCACTGCATGACCATTGGAAGAATGAAGTAACCCTAATACCCAAGTGAATGATGCGCAGTGACACAGGGCATTTCAAACTCATTAAAACCCCATAGAAGCCAAGACTGGGTATGGTGATATAATACGTGAAGGCATCGTCTAGTCTAGACCAAATGAAACCCTCCACTAAACCGACAAGGACAATAGAGAACCTTTTATGGCTACTAATACATCAGAATGACCCCATATACTATAACTTCAGACATTATCACAGAGAAATCCACCAGCAATTCATTCCCAAAAAATCACAATTTTACACAGTTGCCATACTTAAGGAAAAACACAAACCCATACATCCGAGCCAATATATACTTCATAACCAAAGCATATTCATGGATGGAAAAAAAAAGACATACCTATAATCAAAGCACCTTAAAACGTGGGTTGGTCGAGCGGTTTCCCCTTTGCTTGAAATTCGGAGCAGAACCACAACAACATAGTTGAACAATAACTGATTAGGGTGACAGCCAGTGGAGGAAGTAAGGGTGACATGCAGTAAATGTACATCACCTCCATCTCCACTTCATTAATTCATTTGTACATGCGAGCATGCTTTCCATTAACACAATTAATCAAACCATGTATCTAAACCATCACCCATTAAAACCAATAGCGTGACCCATACCAACTTATGCCATAACATAATCACCACTTCATATGACCCAATCAAATCACATAACCATTAGCATCTATCACTTTACCAATGCTCCACCCACATACTATTGTTCCAAAATATACCATATGCATATCAACCATATAACTCAATCAAATTGCATAACCATTCACTTGCTAGCTAAGATTTAACCATAATCATTTTAATCTTTCATGCATGTAGTGTAGTATATTTGCATAGTTAGATCCCTTTTCCTTTTGCATTTGTTATATTGTTTTTTCCTTTTTCCAACTGCTCTTTATGTATTGTTATTAACATGTATGTTGTGCAAGTGTCCTAAGAACATATAGCAATGGTATCAATAAATAGCATAGGCTATAGTAAGATAGATTTAGAGCTTAGAGCATAACATGACTTATTCATCATTTACTTGTCGCACATAGAACCAACACATAATAAGCCCAATCCATCGCCAATGAAAAAAAGATCTTATCAACCATGTAAGAAGTTTCAAACATCAACACAACCATCAAATACAAACCAGATCTAATCTCCAATATACAAGGGGGTCCCGCCTACTAGTATTATTTAGCTTTCATAATGATAGGCTTTCGCAACACTTTGCGGGCAAAACTTCGTTGTGATTTTAATCGTCAACAAGGGGTTAGTGAGGTTAGGTTCCTAACATAGTGTTAAAGTAGTCTATAATTCCAAATCCTATACTTTACACCCCAAATCACCTTGTCCACTCTTGTATGGATGAAAAATATTGAACTACTCCTTGAGTGGGTGACTTTACACAATTGAGGCATCCTCAATATCCAGTGGAAGGTTCCCTTCCATTTCCTTCTTCTAAGGTTCTTTGAAATCCATTCCACATCCAAAGAGGACCCAATGTGCAGTCTACCAAATAGTTATCCAAGTCTTTGGAACACTCACTCCTTGGGTCCACATATCCTTCCAATCGTGTACTCTTTCCCAAGGCATACAAATTGTCTCATGCATATAATGGTTTGAATTTATTTCTTGAATGATGTCCAATATGCTCTTTTCCCTTCCTTGTGTTTCACATCATGTCAATAATTCATCCATATGACTTGTGATGCACACCCAACTGCATAGGCACTCCTACCTATAAACTAAGTGTTGCACCCAGAAGTAAATTCATTGCTACTTGTGCACTTGTGAACCAAGTAATTTCCATTTTCCAAGTCACCATGTGGACTCTATAAGAAACCTCCAATAACAACCCTTATATTGTTTCCATACTTAGCCACATTTATTTTCCATCTCTTTAGCGTGCCTTGCTAACATGGAAGTCTATCTAAGAGATTATTTTCCAACCTTGCAATCTATCATTGAAACCAATTAAATATTTCCAATGACCATCTCAATGGATGGGTGGAGACACCCATTTCCAACACCAAGGAAAGGGCCTTAAAGATGTGATATTTATATAAAGGAAGGTGGAAGTGATATGGGATAAGGCTGATATTATTATTTTATGTTAATAGATGAATGCGGGTTACTATTTTACATTAAAATATTGGGATGGTTGTTTTTCTTTATGATTATGGGTGTCTTTTAATATCACTATTGATGTTTTTCAATTATGGCTCATGTAATATCTACATTTTCTTTTTGTTTCTAACTCTATTTGATGAGATGAGATATCAACAACATTTTAGTAGTGATTATGTTGGTTGTTATGGTGTGGATTTTCAATAATCAATACGCTACTACATTTTGGATCTATTTTAATAGAGTTGTACCTTTCACTAATCCAATAACATATGGGTTTCGTAACTTATTAGAGGCTCAAATATCTCATTATATGAACATACATATACAATAGTTATTGTCAACATGACCATCATGAATTTATATTTTGTAGGTCATATGTTCATTGATAATTGATATTTTTTAGGTCATTTGTTCATTGATAATTCCACTTATTGGTTGAGTAAATGGATTCTTACAAGTTCAATTTTCATTTAAATAATCATAAGTGGTATCCCACTCATCCATCCTACCAATAATATTTAATTGACAAACCCAATCACTCATGGGGTATGTGGATGGCTTTATCACATTTACCTCACCTTTGAGTAGGATCAAGAGCATGATTGGACAAAAATATTTGATGACTAATCACTAGAAGCATGTAAGATATTATTATATGAATAATGAGTGTGATGAAATCTCATAAAAGAGAATTGGCAAGAGTATCCAAATTATGTTACGAACATATTCAATCTAGCACATCAAATTATGTTAGGAACATATTCAATCTAGCACATCCAATATTATTTATTGTAATGGAAACGCTAACATGAATGATGGTCATTTATGCACTTTTAAATCCATGTGGGAAGATAATGAGAAAAAATGTTCGGGGAAGAAATGACCTAGATTTTAAAAATTCCTCTATAGATATGGCTTGAAGTGGTATTTCATGGAAAACAATCACTACATTTACAATATTAGCCATTATTTAAGACGAATTTTCATTAGGAGTACATTTACCTTGACACCTATTCATTGCATTTTAATCAATCAAGGTACTGCAAAAAAATAATGAAAATTCAATTGTGAGTTATGGTAATTGTATCAAATAAATTCTCTCCTAGATGACTTATAAGATGAAGTAAAAATAAAGCATCAATGGGTTAACTTTTGGTTTGCAACCTACTATCCAAAATCTTGTCGGATGGTGATGAATTGACATCCATAAGGAAGTAGTTAAAATTTCTTCGCAAATGGATGGAAAATTCAAAAACAATCCAAGGCTCATACTCAGTTAATTCTTTTATTAAACAAGTGTTGCATGGCAATGTAGTCCTTGTCAGGTTGAATTCGGAATAAATGCATAGGGATGGGGGGGAAGTAGTGCAGGTAGATGGAAACTGTAGCGAAGACGTGGCAAGCATCATGAAGCACAGGTGGTATCCATGCAAGAAATGGCATGTGGCCTCTAGAGCCCCATTTAGTTTTTGAAAGTATATAATCCATCTTGCTATGTTCGCAATTTTCATTCCTACCTTGCATGTTTTATCTCTTCAATGTATTTATGAAATTTATTCATAATGATTTATGTATACTTCCAAGTGGTTAGAATTAAGTACAATTTTCATAGACCATCTGGCTTTTGTGTCTCTATATGTGCCAAGACAAATAAATTTATATGCATAGCAGGAGAAAAAGATATGCATGAGAAAAAAATAAAACACAAAAGACACATATAAATTTATATTCAAATTAAATAAACACAATTTTTTGACATTCAATATAGTTGAAGATAAAAATTTCTGAGCACATAAATGTAAAAGGAGATAAAAAATAGTTTTATTTGAAATATATCAAAAAATAATATTGTCTGTTACATATTCCTGGAAATTTAAATGCGTTTGTCACATAGACTGGGATTGGGGATCCCGCGGACCATACGAGAAATATGTACAAGAAATAGGATTGTGGAAAGAAGAAATGGGTGACAATGGAGAGAAATACCTAAAAAAAAGAAATTGGAAGGTATCAATCTTTGGCTAGAAATTTCTATTTAAAAAGATGGAATAACTGGATTGATAAACAAAGAAGGATGTGATCAGTATAGACTTGTAGTGATGGTACATATCATCCCTTTTGCTATTTTTGTATTGATGCCTTTTTATTGTTGTCTTCGACGACTACTGGAATCGTGCCAACTGCATGTTTCCTTTCATCGGTGACCTTCTTCATTGCCCTTTGGACCCCTTCTTCAATTTATCCTCTCAAGGGGGCCATGTTGATCTCATCCTGGATTTTTGTGTTGAAAAGTTCCTTTTCTAATTCCCTTAGATCGACAGAAAGATTACACAAAGCACGATTAATTTCTTCATTTTGTACCAAATAGTCGACTAGCCAGTTGTCCATGTCATCTTCACCATATTCAAGGATGTTGTAAAAAATTTCTAAAGACAACCCCTTAAAAATATCAACTTGTTTATCAAAGGATTTCTTAGTTAAGGGAAAGGAGTTGACGATTAAGTTGGGGTCTTGGACCTCGTTGGTCCTTCCAGCTAAGTCTATTTTAGTCAACTTTCCGAATAATGTTTATTTCTTTGATATGGCTTGTTCACATGATTGGACAATGAGATGCAGGTTCTTCACTTTCTCTTTCCAGCATGCATTTAATTGAGTGATCCGGTTTTGGGAGGGGAGATCTTCTTGTCTGTTTCTCGTATCTGTAATTTTATTGACATGGGTGCCAAAAGGGATGACCATGCCTAAATAGAAATGTTCTTCATTTTTTTAAATCTTCCTTTAAATGTTTGTGCAAATAATGTGCCCTCATACCAAGGGAAGCCATACTTTGTGATGTTTCCTAGGCCTCAGTAATTAGTTCCATTCTTTTCTTGATATTCTTCTCCACATAGCCTCTACACTATGCGAGGAGGTTGGAGGATCCTTTTAACTTGGTTGTAGGGGGTGCAGGCATGGCTATTTCTAAAGGACTGACAAGAAATGACATAGGAATCAAAGCTTCCTCCAATCCCTTGACTCGGTCCTTCAGTCTCGCATTCTCGGTCTCAATGCCTCCAATGGAATCATCAAGAGCATCTTCGATTTCTCAGTGAAGTCAAGAGATTTGGGATGGTCGCATGTTTCCAATGTTAATCATTCAACAAGATTTCCCTTTCTTATTTTTTACATCTCTCTTTTCAAGAATTAAAATTTTAGACTCACTGTCAAAAACAATGCTCTAGAATACGAAGGATTCATCTTCATCCAAAATTTTGGTCTCAATTATTTCCATTGGGAGACTATGTTGGATCGCGTCTCTGGCTTGATCAAGGTTGCGGAATATGTTATCCAGATCAGTCTCAAGTTCCATGTTCTCACTCTCGATTTTGGGCTCTTCCGCCTACCCTACAATTGTTTTTCTCTTCTTCTTCACATGAAGCTTGTGAGAACTATCAATTATAGTGCGAGGAGGGTTGTTATCTCTGTTGATATTATGGTAGTTGCAAGAGGTATTAACCTCCATTTGTGACCTTTGATGAGATTAGAATATTCCGGAAGTAAGAAAATACTTGGATATAAACTTAGAAGAGAATTTGGCTAAAGAAAATACTTTATATTAAGTCTTTAGCACCCATAAAGAGATGTTAGCCCAGACAACCTAGAAAAAGAAGTATAAATATAGGACGTCGGCTCTCATTTGAGCCAGATATCTCAAAATTGCAGAAATCCACTTGTGCGTACTACATAAGTCTAGTAGTGCGCAAGTTTGGGGAGCATCTCCAACTGCAATCCTACAATCTGCATCTTCGGTTTTTCTGGGTTGGACTCTCTAATCAGTTTTGGTTATCTTTTCATGGTGCATTAGCCTTTTTTGGCTATTGTTTTTCTACCAAAATTCTTCTCTCTATCAAGGTCAAGGTGTTTAGGGGTGGCATTAGTGCCTATGGTTGGGTGACAATATTTCTATATTGTCTATGGTTAAATGAGCACACCCACTTTTCTAACAAGTTATGGGCCCACACCTCCTTCATTCAGTCTAACTAGTGGAAGGAAACTAAGCCATAAGGTTATCAATCTCGTTGAAGAACTTCCGTTAGGGTTTCTAGCAAGTGTATTTACTAAATCATTGTCTCTAGGGTTACTAGTAGGTGTATTTACTGAAGCATTGTCACTAGGGTTACTAGCAAGTGCAGTTGCAGAAACCCTAAAACTCTTTCCTAGCACCTTATGATGGAATACCTTACTCAAGTAGAAGATATTCTAGTGTGCCTTAGTCCATCGCACCTCTTAGCACTCTCATAAGGAAAAAACATCAATATTGATATTTTGGGTCAAAGCTTGACCAGTTATTAGTCAATAGAAATCATGAATGAAAAGACGAATCATCTACACTATTCAACGTTCACAGGAACTCTTGAAGATGACATGTGGATAATTGGCAGTGGAGATTCCACGCATATGAAAGGAGACAAAGCTAGATTCTCTAATATAAATGAAAAGAAGACATCGTACAAGGTAGAACTTGGAGACAAAAACACCTATCCAATCGAACGAATTGGGCAAGCCTCCGTCAAATTGAAAACAGGTAACAATGTTCATTTGAGCAATGTCTTATATGTACCTGGTTTAGAAAATAATCGTGTATACATATCTTTCCTTGAATAAAAAGGAAACAAAATAGCATTTGTAGATGGAAAATTATTATCTTGGCCTAGAGACTCCGTAGAAGAAACCATAGAATAAGAAGAGTATGAAGAGCCTAACAAAGAAAGCACATGCCTTCCAAAAATTCGGAATGAAGAAATAAAACAACTTGATCATCTGATGCAACCATGTGAAACTATTAAATTATAAATTGTACCCAAAACCAAGAAACGTCCATCTTGGCTTGAAGCTACCCTACAAGAAGCAGAAAGACTCAAAGCCCCAAGTAGCACCTTCAGAAAAAGAAAAAATCCCAAGAGATTCTCTAGCTATGCAACATGTATGACAAAGATTCTAAATGAAGAACCCACCACATTTGAAGAGGAAACTCAGAAGAAACAATGGAAATAAGCCATGTCAGAAGAACACCAGTCCATCATGAAAACTAATGTATGGGAAAATGTGCCTAGACCTAAAGAAAAATCAATAGTAACTTCAAAATGGGCATATAAGATCAAACATGCAGCAGATGGAAGTGTGGACAAATGTAATGAAAGGTTCGTATCTAGAAGGTTCTCCCAGAAGGAGGGGAAATACTATGATGAGACATTTTCTCATGTTTCCATATATACTTCTATTAGAGCCACTATGTCTCTTGTTTCTTCCATGGGATGGAGTTTACATCAGATCAATGTAAAAACAACCTTCCTCAATGGAGAAATCGAAGAAGAAGTAGACATTGAACAACCTCAAGGATTTGAAGTACACTCCAAAGACAATCATGTTTGCAGACTAAAGAAAGATTTATATGGACTGAAACAATCTCCAAGAGCTTGGTATGCCAGAATAAACAGCTACCTAATAACACTTGGCTTCTCTAAGGGTCATGCAGATCCAAATATTTACTACAAAGTTTTGAACAATGCACTTGTGATTCTACTACTATATCTAGACGATTTATTCTTGACAAGTAAAGAGTCTCTCATCATCCAGTGTAAAAAGGAACTAGCTTCTGAGTTCAATATGAAAGATCTTGGTCTCATGCATTATTACTTGGGACTAGAAGCATGGAAGAAGCGTGGTGAAGTATTCCTTGGATTAGGAAAGTATGCAATGAAGATTCTTCAGAAGTTTGGAATGATGGATTGCAAATCCATGGACACTCCTATGACCACAAATATAATAAATGTAAGAGACTCAGATTCTAATCCAGTAGACATGTCCCTATATAGGAAACTAATTGGGTCATTGACGTATTTAGTAAATACTCGACCAGATATTTTCTTTGTTGTAAACACACTAAGCCAGCTCCAGGTGGAACCTAGACATGAGCATTGGATAGCTGCAAAGCATGTTCTAAGATATATTCGTGGGACACTAAACTATGGTTTAAGATATATCGCATCCAGCAATATACAACTTCATGGGTTCACAGATTCGGATTGGGAAGGAAGTGCAGAAGACAAAAGGATTACTTCAGGGATGTGTTTTAGCTTGGGCTCCGCTATGATATCTTGGGGCAACAGGAAACAAAAGTCTGTCACACTTAGCACAATAGAAGAAGAATATATCGCAACATGTGAGGCAAGTACAGAAGCAGTATGGATGAGAAAGATGATTTATGGATTATTTGATCAGGTTCTAGATTCAACCATAATATACCATGACAATCAGAGTTTTAGAAGGCTATCAGAACACCCAGTGTTTCATGAATGGTTGAAACACATTGAGATCAAATACTAATTTATTTGAGATAAATTCCAGGAAGGAGAAGTGAAGCTCCAGTATATCCCCACAGATGATTAGACAACAAATATCTTGACAAATCCTTTGTCCAGAATAAAGTTTGCATACTTACGAGACAAGTTGGGGATCGTGGAAATAACTCCCTTAGCTGAAAGGGAAGAGTTGGATCTCCAGGTTGGGAGGGAGCACTGATATATCATTTATTTTTGGATAGTCATTTTCCAGCTTGGAAAATGGTCCAGGATGGGCAACTCCTTTCTAGTTTAGAAATTGGTTTGATATTTCTGACGAACAGGCATTTTCCAATTCAGAAAACGGTCCAGATTGAACAGTCATTTTCGTAATGAAAATGGTTCGATAGATTGTTTATGTACCATAGACAATGATTTCCCTTGTGGCCATTGTGGGGGAATGGTCCAGGACAATATTTCTTCTTGGCAGTTACTCTCAATAGTGGTCAATAAGAATGGTATGCCTCGTCGAGAAGTCATTCTTTCAAAGTTCAAAGCTGTGAGTGGTTTCGAAGAATGGTCCATTTTGGAGGTTGGTGCAGGATAGTCATTTCCTTAGGAAATGGTCTGGATAGTCATTCCCTAGGGTAGACTCATTCTCTCCAAGTTTCACTTTGTTTAGTGTTGGAGAAATGGCCCAGTTAGGTGAATGGTATAGGTTCAACAATCAGGGACGGGCATTCCCTAGGGAAGACTCATTATCTCTAGGTTGCACTTTTTTTAGTGTCGGGGGAATGGCCCAGTTAGGTGAATGGTTCAGGCTCAGAAATCAAGGACTGTTATTCTTCCATGCTTGGGAAGAATATTCCAAGATAGCCCATGGTTGATGCTTTTACTGTATGAGGAAAGATTCTCTTCCAAGATTTCGCAAGATGTGAGTGGAAGAATGGCCCCAGATGACTCAGTTTATATCATAATATTGTTTATGTGCAAGTTGATACCAGATGATATTATTTATATGGAGACTGTATGTCTCTGAACAGTAGATGTATTCTACTATGGTAGATGTGTTCCACTGGTTGTGACTATGTGTCACTGATCAAGTAGTCATGTGCTACTTGGTGTGGTTATGTACCATTGGATAGTAGTTATGTACTACTATGGATAGACATAGTTGTGTTCTATTAGATGAAAATGTACCGATTGTCATGAAGATTATCTAGTTGGATAATGATGATGGTGCTCGTGATTATATCATGAGATAGCCTTTGTGGCTATAATGATGCTACTGGTTGAATGGTTTGTTTTTCCTCAAGACCATTACCTGTTATACCTCCCTTGCTAGGAGGGAGTGTTGATATTATGGTAGTTGAGGGAGGTATTAACCTCCATTTGTGACCTTTGATGAGATTAGAATATTCTGGAAGAAAGAAAAGAGTTGGATATAACTCTAGAAGAGAATTCGGATAAAGAAAATTCTTTATACTATCTTTAGAACCCGGAAAGACAATTTGGCCTAGATAGCCTGGAAAAAGAAATATAAATATAGGATGCCAATTCCCATTTGAGCCATATATCTTAGAATTGCAGAAATACACTTGTGCACACTGCATAAGTCTAGTAGTGCACAATTCTAGGGAGTAGCTGCAGCCACAGTCCTACAATCTACATCTTTGATTTTTCTAGGTTGGACTCTCTAATCAGTTTTAGTTATCTTTGATTGGTGCATTAGCCTTGTTTGGCTATTGGTTTGCTACCAAAATTATTCTCTCTGTCAAGGTAAAGGTGCTCGGGGTGGCATTAGTGCCTATGTTTGGGTGAAAATATTGTTATATTTTCTATGGTTAAACGAGCACACCCACTTTTCTAACAATATTTTCTTCTGTTTGAAGAATTTTGGGTTGCTTTCTTACTAGGATGGGTCGTTGGAGCGATGCTCTGGGATGTTGTACTCTTGGGAGTAGTATCCAGGGATTGAACACAATTCTCACTGAGGCCTTTTTGTTATTTCTTGTACAATTTAGTGGTGCTTTACAATGTGTCTAGGTTGTCGGCGTTAAAAGCAAGAGTGTTGTCATCAGTGTCTCTATTTTCTCTCAAGTGTCTCTGGAAAAAATAATTGTTGAACCCAATTGCAAGTAAATGTTCTAAAAATATTCCATTAGGGTCGAACCCTCTTAGCATTTCATCATATATTAGGTTCAAGTTGTAGAAATGGGCTGTGAATCCGTCAATTTTGTTGATGTTCCTCAACACGAAGTCCCCAACTTTCCAAGGCAAATGAATGAACTATTTTTTTCTCTTCTCATGGAATAGATGCAACCAGTAGTTGTATTGCCTTGCTATTTCTATAACAAACATTTTTTCTATAATGTGACATGGAAGGAGAGCAATATTTTCCTTGGAGTGAAAAATCCTTATCACACTGCAATTCTCCATTTGTTCAAGTGCCCCCTTCCTGTCCAAAAACTTGGTTTCCTGGTCAGACATGTGGGGAGCATCCTTTCCTAATAATAAAACTTTGAAAACAGAGACAAAGTCATTAAAAACCTCATAAAAAAAGTGGGAGGCCTTGTGCCTCCACAAGGCCTAGTACCAGAAGGTTACTTGGTTGAATTCTCAATTTACTTTCTTGGAAAGAGATAGTTTTGGAAACAGATAGCACTACACTGTCGCGAAAAACAAGTAGGATGACATATAAAATTTCTTCTCATTTTTGAATCTTGACAATTGGTAACATATTTCAAGGGAAATTATCTTCCCCCAATAAAAAATGGCTTGTTCCTTGACTGTGAAATAAAAAATATAAAGAACCATGTGAGAAATATGTTAAGAACTTGAATGGATATACAAATATAATCACCACAAATACTGAATACACAATATACCCACAGAGAAATATAGAAGAAACCACACTTTATTATTACCAAACCCTTGAGGTAGGGCAACACCATACAATGGATCCTATTATGGAAGGGATCCTATCTTGTTCACTTGCCTCTTCGAGGGGGAATCCTCCTATTGAGCTTCAGCTCCAGACACAATACTTCTCTTCATATCCTATTATATTGATTGAACCCCTTTATATAGTGATACCATCACCTAATAATATTCTATAGGAGGAATCTCCTAGAAATAGAACCTTGTAAGAAGTTCTCTTACATTTATTATATCTAACTACCCATTTATTATATCTAACTAC
>CBVK0103609469.1:0-16616 GCA_900067695.1 Picea abies | reverse complement strand
GACAAAGGCCCGGAGACGTAGGCAATTTTGTGCCGAACTCCGTTATCACTTCTCTTGTTATGGTTTGTTGTTCTTATTGCTTCAGTTCAGATCCATATTTTGTATTATGGCTGTGATATATTCTCTCATATTCATCCTCTTTCTTTAGCTTCTTAAATGGTTAATAATTACATGCAATTAAAAACTCAACTACAGTCATTAAAAGATATTTTTGGATCATGAATGGTTGGTCATTCCCTCTGGTTTGAAAAATTCCCCAAAAAATTTCATGAGGATGATGGATGATATCTTGTGGCCTTTCAGTAATTATTTTGTGGTGGTGTATCTAGATGACATCCTTGTCTACAATAAGACTTGGAATAACACTTGCAGCATATTCAACAAGTTCTACACACTCTGCGACAACACAAGCTATATGCCAACTTGGAAAAATTCTCCTTCGGTATGGATAGGGTCCAGTACCTGGGCTACATTCTTGATGCGCATGGTGTGCATGTTGATCCATCCATGATCTAATTCATCCATGATTGGCCAGCCCCAACCACGCTCATTGATCTTCAGAGCTTCTTCGGCCTTGCCAATTTCTATCGAAGGTTCATGTTGGGATTCTCCCATATTGCATGGGCCCTCATATAAATAACTAGGGGTGGTGGTAAGGACAAATTTGTGTGGGGCCTATCCCAACAAAAATCATTCGATGATCTAAAGCAGTGCTTGTGCTCCACCCCAATGCTTTCATTACCTAACTTGCCACAACCCTTTGAAATCAAGATAGATGCTCCATACTATGTTGTGGGTGCAGTGATCACTCATCACGTCTACTGCCATGGCCTATCATAGTGAGACACTATCAGATGTCATCTGTAAATACCCTAATTATGACAAAGAAATGTACTCCATTGTGCAATCCTTCCATCAGGGGAGGAATTACATGCTCGAGAATAAGACAATCATCTAAACTGATCATAATACGTTGCAGTTTATGCAAACACAAGGAAAATTACAAAATGAACGCCATTAGAAGTGGTTCACATATTTGCAACAGTTCCACCTCAACATCAAGTATAAAATAGGAAGTACCAACCAAGTCACTAATTGCCTCATCCAACCTCCAGTCCCAACACTCACCATAGTGCTTGACTCTTGATGCCACGAGACGTCTGGATGGCCCCACCTCTATGAGACAGATATTGAATTCACCAACACCTACCAGATGTTGGGCGCAAACACAATTGTCGCTAATTTCTATCTTCAATATCAGTTGTTGTGTGATTTGGGAAATGTATGTGTTCCAACAAGCAAGCAAGAAAAGTTGATTTGGGAAGCCCACTATAGTCGGGTGGTAGGACACTTCGACATGGAAAAGACAATGGAAATGTTTCAATGACATTTCCATTGGTCGAAAATTTGATAGGATGTCAACAAATATATTTGGTCCTACATTGCCAATGCTATTTCAAAACCAACCATTAACAAACAAGGCATATACACTCCTCTGCCTACTCTTGACAGACCCGGGGAATCCATTTCAATGGACGACATGTTGGACATTACATCCACCAAGTGGGGAAATGACTGTTTTTTTGTGGTTTTTGATCACTTTTCCAAAATAGCGATTATGGTCGCCTATAAGAAGAACATCATAGTGGAGGCCACTGCCAAGATCTTCTTTGAATGAGTGTGGGTATAGTTTGGGATCCCACAAACCATTATCTCATATCGGGACGGTCGATTCCTCAACACATTCTAGTTGAGCCTCTAGTCATTGTTGGACACCAAGCTCACCAAGTCCACTTCCTTCTAGCCCCAGACGGATGGTCAAACCGAGGTCATCAATTAGATGATCGTGCACATCCTGCACATGTACAATTCCAAGAACCCTCAAACATGGGATGATATTATTCCCTATGTTCAGAACAGCTACAACAGAGCCATACATATCTCAACCAACCACAATCCCTTTTAGGTGGGGTTGGGATTTCAACCATTGGGTCACGTGGATGTTGCACTACCCCTTGCGGCCACCCAGGAAGACTCGTCTCAGGCTCCAACTAGAGCTGACATATCCACCTAGTTCATTGAGTGGATCTAGCACATCTGCCAACAGGTTCAGGATATTTTACAGAAGTCCAATTCCAAGTATAAGCAGCGTCATGATCAACACCGGGTGCCACACCAGTTTCAAGTGGGAGACAAAGTTTGGTTTCACTTGTAGAAAGAACACCTTACAGGACCTCATCGAAACCTTCATCCACTCCATTATGGACCCTACACCATAGACAAGGTTGTGGGTGGCAATTCTTTTGAGCTCAACCTTCCCCCCTTCCTCGGCTTGCACCCAGTGTTCAATGTGGACCTCCTTCGGCCTTATTTTCCACCATTATTGGACACCTCGGAGATAAAAAAACAATTGACACCAACATAGCTGAAAATTGACTGCATGGAACAAGAATCCACTGATAATATCATGGACACACAGGTCAATGACACTCGCCAATAGAGGATCCATCTTTATCGGGTTGTCAAAGTAGAGAAACTCCTGCACCAAGGCAACTGGCTCACCCGAGGCCAAATTCAGCATAAATTTCATTTGATGGGGGAATTCAATGCAGTGGAGACCATTTCTTCCTAATGGGGGAGGATTGATACAGGAGGATATCGGTGGCCACCCACTTGGTCCAACTGACTCAAAATAGTTTTCTGGGCAACTTACTATTTTTAGCAGTTTTTCAATTCCCGTACTTACGAGGCCATATTGAGGGCCTAAACAATGATTTTTCGTGATTAGGAACCTCAATTATATTTTAAGGATTTTATTGATCCCCCTAAATTAATCTCCTCATAAATACCTTTCCAACGAGCTATTGTGCGCCCTAAACAGAGATCGTATGCAAAAGTTACAACCCCGATGTAGTAACTTACCCCAACTATGCCCACATGACTTATGAGGCTTCATGTCCTAGGGTTGGGTTTTTAGATGTTTATGGTTTTGGCATTCATGTTTATTGTAAAAAAAATTTCAAAGCCTCATTGTACTCATCTTCTTGAATGAGTGTAGCCTTCACATCTCTTCTTAGAGATAAGTTGTCGTCATTCTAAAAAGCTTGTTTCAATCATATTTCCTATTTAATAGAAGTCAAGTTTTATTGCATTTCTATTCTTGATTTTCTATGTCTAGATGCAATGTGTAAAAATAAAAGAATGCAGATAAGCTAATTTTTAATCCTTTTTAATATTTATTTTAATATAATATTGAAAAATTTTAACAATTAAAATTTACAATCTTAATTATTTAAAATTTTAATTTTAAAGTATAATTTTGTCATGATGCTTAATTGTTAAAAGTTTTATTTTTGGGGTTTATGGAAATGTAAATTTGGACAAAATAACTATTTTATGTTGTTTAAATTGTATTTCTGAATGAATAAATCGATTCAGCATGGTGAAAAACCCATGAGCCATTAGAACTATACAAACTTAGCCATTTCGAGAACCAACCATTCATCACCAATTTCCAGCAAAAAGTTATCGGATCGAACATTTAGAATACTGCTTCAGTTCACTTGTGCCTCTGATTCGACTTCAAAATCATCGTTAGTTCTGTAAGATATTATTTTTCGTCGGTACGGATTCGACTTTCTATACATCTAGGTTTGAGAATTACCATCGAACTGAATTTGGACAGATTAGTGCAAAGTCCCACTGACTGATCACAACCCAAACAACACCAAATTTAATAAATATTTGTTATCAAATTATAAACCAACCCTACAAAACAAGGCGGTCGGCAGGCCCAAAACCTGGGAAGAACAAAAATTGTGTTCCCTTTTGTTTTACTGTGACAGATATAAAAATCGTGACTTGTCCATCATTTATAATAATTTCGAGACATCGGCGACTGCATGATTCTGCAATATTCATGGAATCCGAAGTTCGAATTCTCACACATTCTGAGACGACCGACGCCATATGCTATAGATCACTTCATATGAATGTCAGTTATCAAATACTATTCAACCTCTTTTCCAGTATAAATCTCATAAATCTGATATGGATTGAGATCGAATTCTATTTTGAAATTCATTCTAACCACACACATACTGTTGGAATTAACAATTCCATCCAAGTTATCAAATAACAATTTGAAAAAAATTATATACAATTTAAACAATATTAAAGTTTACAAAATTACTGTTTAGAAATAAACCAAAAAAGCTATCGCAATCCCCAGTTATCAAACACAATAATCTATAATATAATCTTCTATGTACTTTGAATCTTTCAACTTTTTAGCCATTTCTTCACGTGAAGTCCTAGCCTCATACTCATCCAACATCGGACAAAAGCACCCGTGACTGTGAGTACTTTTTCGATCACTGTATGGAGCAGAACATAAGTTGTTTTTCACTATAATAATTATATGATCCCCACGAGCTCTGTGTTGTGCCTGTGTATCTGTATAATATGGACAAAAGTCTTAAAAGTGATAGTGTGCACCCATGACTTGGGAGTACTTTTTTTATCACAGTGTGGAGCAGAACAAAAGTTGTTGTTCATTATATGATCCCCACGAACTCTGTGTTCTGCCTGTGTATTTCTTGGCACTTAATTTTTCCAAGCCATCTGATTCCTTCTTCAGCGTTATGAACTACAAATTTTGGTTTGTGGCATCGATATTAGTGATCTCACTACCATTCAAAAGAAACATCAACAGTGCAGTGAATCAGAAGAAGAAAAAGTCGGCCATTACGGTTGTGGGAAGCGTTTTCTATGACACTTTCTTCCAGCAAAATTTTCCAACAGAAGCTATTTCCTTCTAGGTTTGCGCTTCAATGCCTCTAGTCTATGTTGTCTGTTTCATTTTTTAGGGCACCCGCTAAATAGAATAGTACATAATTCTTTTTATTTATGATTAGGGGAGATCTATAAAACAAAAAATTATAAAAATTATGTGAAGTGTTGAGATCCTCTATATCTCAACTTGTAATATACTTTTTGGGGGGCTGATATCTTAAAATATCCTTAGTATATTTACAATATTTTCCTTTTTAAAATTGTTTTGGTTGTTAAAATAGAACATTATTTTTAATTTTTAAACAATAAAATAATAATTTTTTAATATTTTATTGTGATTTAATTTATATAAAATTAATTAATAATTTATTAGTTTTACATGAACACAATTTTATATCTAAAATTAATATATATATATATTAATAATAAATATAAGTTAAAAATGTGCTTTGGTTTATGCAAAGGAAGAGGTAAGTTCTACAAAATTAAATTTGGTTTTAATAGATATAGTTTGTTAATAAAATTTATATTTAATTTTGTTTAAAGATTAATTATATGACATTTTAAAAAAGGGTTCATAAAATTAATTTTGTTTAAAGATTGATTATATGATTAATTTTGTTTAAAGATTAATTATATGACATTATAAAATTGAAATTTAATTTTGTTTGAAGATTAATTATATATATAACTTGGTTCATAGAGTATCTATAAAAGAAGAAAGTATAAATAGATAATTTTCTCACTCGTAAATTTTATGGGTTGACAATTTTACTTTGTGTCAATGCTGAGAGTTTCCTCTTCACAATCACATGTAAATGAATAAATTTGAGTAGTTCTTGGGTGGCCATAAAATGCTATATGGGAAAATCACAAGAAACAACAACCCTCGTTACAAGAGGCCAAATCAATAGCCACAAATTATTTAGAATAGAGCTCCATTTCATCTTTGATTTTGAAAAAGAAACCTACAATGTGTATCTACTTCATAGCTTCAATGTCTCTACAATGTTCCATGGATGAGATAAATCTCACATTACTATCAATTCTAAGAGGAATAACAACTACACGTTTCTTTAGTGCAAGTCCTCCAAGTAGCCTATATAGATTTTGGTTACACCTTAATAAGGAAATGTTAAACGGATCAAAGAAGAAATCAAAGCCCTGAGGTATCGGCCTTTTGAAATATTAGAGAAGATAAATAACAATACTTAGAGAATTAGTCATCCACCTTATATGCACATTTACTTAGTACTAAATTTAGAGAACCTGTAAGCATATGAACCATTCATGCTCGATGGGTGTGAAGAGAACCAAGTCTCACCTCCCATTGAGGATTTGGCACCAGATTCATGGGTAGAATTACTATATGACACAATCCTACAAAAGAATATCATAATGAATTGAATGGATGAGAAAGAACTTTGGTAGGTGGGATTTATTTTTTCAATTTCTTAAAGATGACCTTTATTTTTTCAATTTCATATCATCAACTTCTATACATTTTTAAGGCCTTTATAATATTTTTTACTGTTTTCATATTTCTGTGGTGAGTATTTTCAAAGTTGTTTGTCGGATAATCCACAGTAGTTGTCATTGTCATCGACATTTCGAATCTGAATCGGGATTCATCATCAGGACTAATAGTCAATTGATAGCTTGTTGATCTTGGTCAATTAATAGTTAATAGTTAATTGACCGAGATCAACAAGCTATTAATTGACAATTAGTCCTAATGATGAATCCCGATTCGGATTCGAAACGTCGATGCCAATGACAACTACTATGGATTATCCGGCAAACAACTTTGAAAATATTTTTTAGTGCCCAATGCCATATGATAATGGTAATAACATTTCCGCATTCAAGGTTGAAATTATTATTCTCGTTGATATCTTTCCATCAAACTATCATGCACCTAAAACTAAATTCATATGCAATTAGTTATGGTCCATGCAAGGTAATGGTCCAAATATTTCCCACATGTCCAAGTGACTCACCATAACTTTCAAATATGGAGAATTTATAACATGGGAGAATCCACTAAATACTTCTAAAATAATCATGGAGGTTTCAAAAGGATTTCTCAACCTTAAATCTAACTATAATTCTAAGTATAAAAAAACATAGCAGAATTAGGAAAAAAGTTTCACTTTTTCACTAGTCATTAGTGGTTCCATAGTATGAGTAGGAGTGTAGAATTAGGAAAAAAGTTTCACTTTTTCACTAGTCATTAGTGGTTCCATAGTATGAGTAGGAGTGTGGATGAGGTGCTAACATCTCAAAGAGATAATAGTTTACAACATTATAGAAGACCATTTTTCCTCATAGCTTCATAGTAATCTTGGAAATCCTTGTAATATTTATTGTAATCTCCGTAATATAAATGAAAGTCTTTCATTGCATGTTGGTTTTATCATATGGATTTCTAGAATAAATACTTTTGGTCCATTGTTTATGTCATGTTATTGTAATCTATTTCATATGTCACAATAATTAAAGAATTTGAATAGTATTTTATACTAAATTGTCAAAAACACAAAAAGATAGTCATACAATTGGGCATAAAATCTAGTATAAAATCATTATAATCATATGACTTTAATTTTAATGAATTGATTATTGAAAATTTTAAAATAGTTTATAATTCAACTTTATCAAAATAATTTAAAATAGTTTATAACTCAATTTTACCAAAGTAATAATAATAATAATCTATTTTAAAATCACTATCAAGCAATTTGAGTGGTAAATTTTACGGACGTATATATACCTTACCTCTTTGGATTTGAATTTATAAATTTTTAAGAAGAAATACGTGTTAATTATTTAAACACGTTTTTAAAAGAAGCTTATAAAATTCTTGAAAATAGAATGTAAATTTGAAATACCTCTAATAAACTATATATATGATTCTAAATAATTATTTAGACACACTTTTAGAAGATGCTTATGAGATTCCTGAAAATGGAGTGTAAATTTGGAATGCCTCTAACAAACTACCGTTTGAACAAATAAAAAAATACACATATAAGAATTACGCTTAAATTTTGATATTTTGAAGTACACACTAACCAAATATCCTAAGATATGTGATACCTATCAAGAAGAGTACATTAATACTAGACTTGATCTAAGAGCACGTAATATAAAAATATTTTTTTTAACCATGGGAACACCAACCTCCCAAGAGTATATCCAACAGCCTGCAAGCCAGATATACCAATAACTTGTGACTCAGCAGGGGCCGAGACGTCCCGAGTCCCACCGAAGTGAACCTCTATCCCAGGGGTCGTCTACCCTTCCAGCCTTGTCACAACGGGCCAATATGAGCATCCCTACCCCCCGCCGGTTTTGAACTTGTGACCTCCCCGGAGATAACACATGTTTTTAACCATTGGGCCCACTCAGGTGCTCACTAAAAGGTGGTGAGCTTCGCTCAGAACGGTTAATTAGGCAGTGAGCAACGCCCATGTTCGGGTTTGAACCCGAGACCTGACCATCATTACATGACCGACCTTACCACTACGCCGCACCCACGACCTATATTTTGAAGTATACATTAACCAAATATCGTAAGATATGTTGCCTCTTAAGAAGAGTAGAGTGATCCTAAACTTGAATTAAGAGCACATAATATAAAAATAGAAAATAGAACTCGTTAGGTACTTGTCATCAATGTTTTTTGGCAAAATTTTGCTAATTTGATTAAATTTTAAATTTTTGAAAGAATTTGTTTTTTCTAATAAAAAATGTGTAGACTAATTTATGATAAATTTGTATATAATTATATTTTTGGTTAAAAAAAACTTTTGCATGAATATATAATTGGATTCTTTATTTCTTTAATATTTTAGCCAAACTTATGATTATGTATTACGAAATTTGGGGAACATTTTCTACATTTAAAGCTTTAGTTAGCTATTAATAATTTTGAGAACACCTTAAACTTATAATTGAAATCATATAACATCTTAAATTTATACTTTAAATCATATAAATATTTGTATGAGACATTTTTTTTTAATATTTGACTTTTTATGTTCACTTATTTTAGCATGTAGATGGTATATCATGTTGTATATAGTGTTTTCATATTGGAGTTTTTTTTAGCATGTTGAAGAAAATATTTTATGTAGTTTTAAAAATAGTTTTCAATGTATTGTTTTCTTTAATAAGTTTTCTATAATTTCTAGGAAAGGTTGATCTTGATGTAGACATTCTAATATGAGATTTATTATTATTATTTGTCAATAATGCACAAGTGACATTTGTATATTGATATTGTTTTTTAATTTTCAAGGTAGTAATGGAATGTTAATGACTTATCGCCTAAGATAAATGATAAGTTTTTTCATAAATATGATTTGATCGCTAAATAGTTAGATAAGTTATTACTTATATGATTTGAAAAAAAAAACATTAATTATCACTATCAATTATTTCCATAACTTCCCAAAACCCTTACTTGGAATAATTTGCATTTCTTCTTCTTAAGACCAAAATTCATATAGAGTATTCTCTCACCTAAAGATTATTCTCTTTTAGATGATGTTCTTCAAACCTAGTTCAATATTCTCTCCACCCTTTTAAAGTGAGCTTCCAAACTATGATTTATTCATTTAATTCCTTGACTTGTTGCATCCATCTAGGTTGAGGTTTACTCGTCTAAATATCATATTAGGATTAATCCAACCATCCCTTAAAGAGATCCATATATTCTACTTCCTTTTAATTGAGTTACATGTTGTTCTCATCTTTAATGATGAAAACATATCTTTAAGGGTTGATTTATCTTAACATGGTGTTTATTTGGGAAAAGTTATTATTTCTATCATCATATAGTTATATTATATTTTACTAAAATTGTCAAATAAGAAATTATTAGAAAACAAATAAAACATCATATAGTTATATTATATTTTACTAAAATTGTCAAATAAGAAATTATTAGAAAAGAAATAAAACATAGAGAGGAAAAAGATGAACCTACTCATAAGGTGGTCCTCCTTACCCACCTCATTGGTCCAAAATAATGGTGTTATTAGGAGAATATCCCCTCTCATGTGTGATATTCCAAAACAAACTTGAATTCAAGAACACTTTTTCATGATTAGTATTCCTCCCCAACCACCTTATTCGCCAAAAATAATGGTGATGTTAGGAGATTATCCCCAATCATGTGTGATCTTCCCAAGAGACAAGAATCCAAGAACACTTATTCATGACTAGCCTCATATATGTATCATCATGATTACAAGGGAAATGCATTTTAAAGAGTATAGGGAAATGCATTGGATGGGACAAGGGTTCCCAACTCACTGGTATATGTTACCAAATAATTTTTCCTAAAGAAAAAAGTATGTAATTGTATTTCTAAAACAAAATTACAATATGGAATATGCTTTATGTATCCAAAGAGAATTTTCATCCATATGTATAGTTTAGTTTGTAAGTCATTTCATCCTACTATGTATACAGTTTTTCAAGAAAACTAGATTTTACAATTTAATTATACTATCATCGTTTCAAAAATTAACTAGAGATATTTAATTTCATGGTCTTCTTTTCCAATGTTGTGTTCTTTAAAAAAAAATAGAAATATGTAAGGAAATAAAAAAATGTATATCTATGAATCATGTTCATATTCCATAGTGTTTCCTTCCTATTAAGAAATTACCATATGAATTCCTTGATTCAACTCTAAACCAATATTGGAGAGTTTGTCCACAATCTTGTTCCTTTCCCTGTAGATGTGTGATAAAGATATTTGTGAGAATGTTGGTAACAGTGTGTGTACTTCATTAAATAGGGGCAATAAAGTAAATTTTTTCAATGTTATTTCCTTGCACATCCATTGTATAACAAGTAGTGAATCATCGTATATTTGAAGATGAGAAACCCCTAAGTTTTAAAGCCAATTTCAGGGTCATCAACTCAAAGAAATTATTTGTTTTCAACCCAATTCCATCTTTGAATTTTAAAATATGATTTAGGTGGGGTCCCTTGTGAGGCACCATCAAAGTATTCTCATGGAATGTTTATATTTATTATCTATTTTCGATGACCAAGTGATTATTGTTTCTCTTGAGGTCGAGGGAATGCATTCAATATATTTGAGTATGTACATCGCATTTTAATGAAGGAGTCTCTTTCCCTTCAAATTGTTTCAGGTTCCTAGACAACCAAACCCCCCACACAATGTTTAAGGAATGAATTCTAATGATTTTTTAATCCTTGTTAGCATACCATGATATTAAATCCACTTCAAAATCCTCACCTAACCAAACATTTTATAACCCTATCATTCTCTCCACTTCCTTCCACACTTCCTTTGTAAAAGAGAAAGACATAATGACATGTCCATTAGTTTCTTCTACTTTATGGCATAGATTGCACCATCTAGGACCAACAAAGGTCCTTTTATGTGCAATGTCCCATCTATCTAGGGCCTTATTGTTTAATATCAATCACATAAAAAATATTGATTTGGTTGGACATTTCAGTTTTCATAATATTTTCCACCACCATTCATGTTGTTCCTCTCTTCCTTACTCAACAAGTGTTGTATAACATTATTTTAGTACATAATCCCCTAAAGGGTTTAGAGACCATAATAGTTAATCATACTTATCTCTGATCCTAACATTGTTGTCTTTCAACAAAGTTGTGTATTACCGTCATTCAAAAGAAAACTCTTTTTCATTACATTTAGAAGCAAACTCCCTCTAATGCAGTCATTCATGTGTCCAGATGTTTGATCTTTTCCTATTGGAAACTTATATTAGCATATATTAACCTCTATATCTTAATCTAAGATCAATTGTAATGATAATATGTATCTCCTTTATTGATCATCCATGGATCTAGTGCTATCTACACTCGATCACCTTTTCCAACTTGCAATACATCCAATTTCCCATCAAATGGAAAGAAAATATTAGTGCTTTCCACACCATTAATACATTTTGTTCTCACTTTATAGATTTTCCGACCCATTCCTCCATTGTATCTAGTGCAATGTGTTTGAATTTAATTACATGAACCCATAGACCAATTCCTTGAATTAACCTCCACACATTTTTCTCCGTCGTTGATTTTAAGAAGAGGAATAGGCTTTGTAAACCCTATCCTTCATTTTATTTTTGAATAGCTAGTTTCTTCCATGAGGCCAAACAAAAGCCTCTTTTATCATTGTCTTCATACTATATGTATCTAGATATCATATATTCTTGATGAATTTTAGAACCCTTTTTTGGATCCATGCTATAGAGATCCAAAAAAGGGTATTTCTTCCAACACAGATTTTACCAATATCAAGAGTCCTCCTCGAAAGATCCACCTATTACACCATCTGTTTATCCACTTTCTCTATTATCGATTTCCAATATATTTTTTATACATGTTTTGCTTCAAATTGAAGCCCAAGTAATTATATTCCATGTTCAGGTCCATACATTTGAAATGAATAATTTGTGAAATATAATTCATTTCACATTCCTTTCATGCTTGGGATTGCCCCATAGTGAGAGGGTCGATTTATCTAGATTTATTTTCATTCATGTTGCCTTATAGAATAAATATGTTATGACCTTAAAATTATCTACAACCCTTCTTGTTCCCTCATATAAAATCAATATGTCATTGAAAAAAAGAAGATGTATAATTTTATAGGAATGACCAATAATAACCCCTTTAAAACTACCATTGTATGAAACCTCCTTTAACTACCTATTCAATTATTTATCTATTAGGAGGAAAAGGAAAGGAGATAAAGGGAATCCTTGTCTAAATCCTCTTCCTGTATTGATGAATGGTAGTGTTTCCCCATTAATCATCATAGAAAAAGAGGAATATGTTATACAATTCATTACCCAAATTATAAAATAGTGACAAAATCCTAAATGAATAAGAATAAGTCTAAGATAAAGTCATCTTAGCCTATCATATGATTTGGAAAGGTCCACTTTCACCACCATCAGCTTTTGGTTCTTGATTTTGATGGAATGGATTCCTTCTTGATAATTCCCTATAGCCTCGTGAATTTTTCTTCCTTCCAAGAACCCGAATTGTTCATCATAAAATTTCTTTCACAACACCTTCTTTTGTCTCCTTGCAATCACCTTGGAAATGATTTTGTAAATACAATTACACAAAGAAATTGGTTCAAATTTATCAAAGAATGAATAATTGACATCTTTTGGAATTAGTGCAAGAAAGGGAATATTGAAGGCTCCAAACATCTTCCCTTTTATTCTAGAAGCCTCAACCACCCTTCTTAAATCATTTTCTATAAACTCAAAGAACCCAATAAAAAATTCTACAAGCAAACCATCTAACCCTAGACTTTTCCCCTTATAAAAACTTTGGCTAACCATATATAAGTATCCTTTAAAAAGTAATTGGAACCAAATATAACACCATATCCTTCTTTGTGCCAAAATATCATCAAATTTTAGGACCTAAGATATATTTATGCAATCCTCCACCTTGTATTGATCGTTTTCTTAAACTGTTGGATATGCCAATTCCAAAATTCTACTTGTCCTTTCTAAATTTTTCGTAGACCATATCCAACTTATGTATACAATATCTATCTCACAAAATTTATTTATAGTATTATTAACTTTAATGTTGATGGATTAGGGTGGAATATGGTGTATTGTTAACTTTAATGAGGGTGGAATAGGGGGCATCCACACACTATGTATTTTGATCCCCTCTTACTGTTATTAGTCCCTGTTGTAGGCATAGAGGGACTATAGTGATCAATAATTTGTTGACCTTGTTAATATTATGGTAGCTTCGAGAGGTATGAACCTCTATTATGACCTATGACGAGATTAGAATCCTCCGAAAGGAAGCAAAGAATTGAAGGAAATCCTAGACAAGTTGTCGGCTGAACAAATATATTTATATTGAATTTATTGATGCCTAGAAGCAGAAGTCGGCCCAGTTAGACTGGCCAGGTCGGCCCCAATTAGACTGGCCAGTCCAGTATAAATACAGGGCGCCAGTTTCATCATTTGTCATCTCAGCAGTTACAGAGAGAGCAATATTTGCACAGGCAGTTGCAGGTAGTAGCAGTTTGGTTTGCAGGTTTTCTGGGAAAGCTCGGAGAGTGGTGCGCTAGATTCTGGGTGGGATCATCTATTCAGTTTAGTTTCTATTCTTTTTCTTGGTGCATTTAGCCTCTCTTGGCTATAGATTGCAGCCAGAATTCTCTTCTCGGTCAAGGTCAAGGTGCTCGAAAGGTGGCTTAAGGCCTGTGTTTGGGTGACGAGGGTATCGTCAATGGTTAAATGAGCACAATCCTCTATATTCGTATTGAGCTCATTGAGGAACTGTCACTAGGGTTACTAGCAGGAGCATTTTCCAAAGAACTGCAGCTAGGGTTCCTAGCAGTAGTAGTTGTAGAAACCCTAATTCTCAGATCTGGCACCTTGTGATGGATCATCTTGCTCAAGGAGAAGATATCCATATGCACCCTAACTCAGTACACCTATTGACTTTCTCAGAAGAGAGAAAAGACGCAGTTGAAGTTTTGTATCAAGGCATGACCAGTTATCAGTCAACCGAAGACATGTACGAAACAATCAGTCTCTTACATTACTCAGCACTTACCGGGATAATTGAAGACGATATGTGGATAATCGACAGTGGAGCTTCGAGGCACATGATGGGAGATCAAGCAAGACTCTCAGATCTAAATGAGAGAAAGACATCATACAAAGTGGAGCTTGGAGACAAAAGCATCTACCCCGTCGAAGGATTTGGACAAGCCTCCATCAAACTAGAATCAGGTAATCATGTTCACTTAAGCAATGTTCTATATGTACCTGGTTTAGAAAAGAATATTGTATCAATATATTGTTTAGAAGACAAAGGAAACATAATCGCCTTCATAGATGAAAAGGTGTTATCATGGCATAAAAATTCCAGCATAGAAGATGCTAGGGTTATTGGAAGACATGAAGGGAATCTATATAGACTACTAGAGAGAAATGAAGAAGCCCTAGTACATGATGAAGTCAACCCTAATGAGATTTGGCATAGAAGGTACGCTCATATCAATTATCAAGCATTACCTTTCCTCAGAAAGATGGTTGAAGGGATACCATAATTGAAGTCCACACACGAAGAAGTTTGCAAGGGATGTGCCCTTGGGAAGAACATTAAGAAACCATTCCCAAGTAGCAACAACAGATCTAAGGAAACCATAGATCTAATACACTCAGATGTTTGTGGTCCAATGCCAGTCAAATATTTAGGAGGAGCTCTCTACTACTTAACATTCATAGATAACTATTCAAGGAAGATGTGGTTGTACCTACTAAAGTCAAAAGATGAAGTATGCACCAAGTTCCAAGAATTCAAGGCAGAAATAGAGAACCTTACGAACAAGAAGATCAAGACATTAAGAACATATAATGGAGGAGAATACACCTCAAAGGAGTTCATTGCATTCTGCAAATCAGCAGGGATTAGGAGGGAGATCATTGTTCCTCATAATCCTCAACAAAATGGTGTAGCAGAAAGAAAGAACGGATCTATCAAAGAAACAGTAAAAGCCCTATTGAACGATCAAGATCTATCCATGTTTCTATGGGGAGAAGAAGCAATGGCGGCCATATACGTACATAACAGAATCCCTCATCACATATTGAAGGACATGACACCAGAAGAAGCATTCTCAGGTAAGAAACCTAACGTAGAAAACTTAAGAATATTTGAATGTCAAGTTTATTCTCATATTCCCAAAGATAAAAGAAATAAACTAGAACCCTCAGGAAAGAAGGGGATATTTGTGGGATATAGTGATTCATCCAAAGCCTACAGAATATATATTCCATAAAAAAACAAGATAGAAGTAAGCAGAGATGTAACATTCAATGAAAGAATGGAATTCAAAAAATCTATTCAAGAAACTATAGAAGAAGAAGAAATTGAAGAACTAAATGAAGAAAACACAGAAGGTGAAAATAACAAAAAGGATCAACCTGATCATCCCATGGAGATATGTGAGAACGTTGATCCAGATAATATAACAAAGAACAAGAAAAGCACATCTTGGCTTGAAGCCACCTTGCAAGACGCAGAAAGAATCAAGGTTCCAGAAGGAACATCCAGGAAGACTAAAAGACCAAAAAGATTCTCAAGTTATGCAGCATACATGACAAAGATTCTAGATGAAGAACCTACTACATTTGAAGAAATAGTTAAAAAGGAACAATGGAAAGAAGCTATGGCAGAAGAAAACCAGTCCATTATGAGAAATGAAGTATTAGAAATTGTACCCAGACCTAAAGAGAAATCAGTTGTAACTTCAAAATGGGTATACAAGATCAAACATGCAGCAGACAGAAGCGTGGATAAATATAAGGCAAGATTCATGGCCAGAGGGTTCTCCCAGAAGGAGGGATAAGACTATGATGAAACCTTTGCTCCAGTGGCAAGGTATACTTCCATCAGAACTATCATATCTCTTGTCGCTTCCATGGGATGGAATCTACACTAGATGGATGTAAAGACAGCCTTTCTCAACAGAGCTATCGAAGAAGAAGTATATATTGAACAACCTCAAGGATTCAAGGTACACTCTAGAGACACTCATGTTTGCAGACTGAAGAAAGCTCTATATGGACTCAAGAAAGCTCCAAGAGCTTGGTATGCCAGGATGGACAATTATCTAACCAGACTTGGCTTTTCAAGAGTCATGAAGATCCAAACCTTTACTACAAAGTCATGGACAATGCACCTGTAATTCTACTATTATATGTTGATGATCTATTCATAACAGGTGAAGAATCTCTAATCATTCA